>PDLM01000010.1:948976-1009929 GCA_003369665.1 Coleophoma cylindrospora
TTGTCGCGGCAGATCGCTTCTGCCATTGCCAGTTATACTCAGGGTGAGTGGTGAGTTGTCGCGGCAGATCGCTTCTGCCATTGCCAGTTATACTCAGGGTGAGTGGTGAGTTGTCGCGGCAGATCGCTACTGCCATGCCAGTTATACTCAGGGTGAGTTGTCGCAGCAGATCGCTTCTGCCATTGCCAGTTATACTCAGGGTGAGTGGTGTGAGTTGTCGCGGCAGATCGCTACTGCCATGCCAGTTATACTCAGGGTGAGTGGTGAGTTGTCGCGGCAGATCGCTACTGCCATGCCAGTTATACTCAGGGTGAGTGAGTGGTGTTTGCCAAATGTTACCGTTGAACCAATTTGGCAATTGCTGTTATTTTTTTAAAAAATGGCTTTTTGACCCTTATATAGGTTTTTCTGGAATTGAACCGGACTACTATTTTCAGTGGTGAAGTTTGTCCGCTTGAAGCCAGCATTGGGCCTGGACCAAGTCAAGCGTTCCAATAATACTTCTAGGACTTGGAGGCTTGTATCTCTTCATAATCTTAAAGCCTTTGCCATTTTTCAGTTTAGAAGTCAACCAAGACAGCTCTTTCAGTTCTCCTCGATTCGAATCTGTTGCTGACTTTGGGATCTGAAGGAAACAGCTACATTTCCAGCTTTTGATGCTGTGGGTCTATTGCCAAGCTTTTCTTCGTCTTTGTCCTGACCTAACCTCCATCAACAAGCTCTTGTGGCCTGTCAAATTTACTTGATAAAACCTCACTTCCCTTCTCTTCAAATAAATATGAGAGAGATAATTCCCAACTATTTCAAAGCTTGAACTATTACAAAACAATACCATCCTCACCTTCAGTTGGTTTGACAACATACACAGAATAAGCCATCTTGAGCATGTCTAAAGATTCTTCAAATTCGCTTTCTCCCTTTGCTCGAATCCATCATACAACACCTTGCAATTGTATCCTGGCTTAAAAGAAGAAGGGCTTCAAAAACTTCACCTTTTACAACAATCCTGGGCGGTTCCTGAAACTTTCTCAAGTCATCTTCCACCAATTCTTGAGCCTTTGAAATTAACTGGACACCCGAACATATTTAATGCCAAGTGCAGTGCTCTGCGCCTTCCCTAGCTACAGAGACACTCTGCGATATTGAAACTACAAACCCCTTCTATTGACCGCATCGATATTGATCCAGCTTTGCAAGTCAATCTTCTTGACCAGAAAAGGCCTTTCAGCTTTACCAATATCTCCAAAAGTCACGATGGGTTTTCAACGTCTCAGGACTACTTTCACAACTCCACAGAATTCTCTATCGGCTTCCTCAAAGGTAGCACCAAGCCCATTTCCTACACCAGCCGCAGACCAGTCAGACTCGGAGTCCTCAGTCGATACTGACGACATGGTCGACGACGATGAGCGCGAAGAAGTCGACACTCTGAAAAATATGTTTCCAAAAGTCCGAATTCGCACAATTAGGGATGTCCTGGTGGCGCAAAATGGGGACCAAACCAAAGCTGCTAGTGTTCTGGCAAATATGCCAGTTGAAGAGAAGTCAAAGGGACGTCAAGCGTTGATACCAGGGACATCTTCCATTTCGTCAACTTCCACCAAGTCTACAAGGAATCCTGTGCTCACGCCCAACATCTGTCTTAGAGAGAAGACAGAAAGACGTCAAGTGTTGATATCAGGGACATCTTCCATTTCGCCAACTTCCACCAAGTCTGCCCCTGTTCTCACGCCCAATATCTGTCTTAGAGAGAAGACAGAAGGACGTCAACGGTTGATGTCAGGAATATTTTCCATTTCGCCAACTTCCACCAAGTCTACAAAGAACCCTGTTCTCACGCCTAACACCTGTCTTGGAAAGAAGACAAAAGGACGTCATGCGTCGATGTCAGGAATATCTTCCATTTCGTCAACTTCTACTAAGTCTACCGAGAACCCCGTTGTCACGCCTAACATCCGCCCCACAACAAGGGAAAAGCCAGATTCGCCAAATATCAAGCATGTGGCTTGTCCTGAACCTATCCCAGGCGAGATTATCGAGATCTCAGATGACGATGTGTTCTTTGTCAAAACGGTCGCTACTGGAGTTCGGCAGAATTTAGATACATCAGTGAACCAAGGAGACCCTAGTGTTTGCAAGGTGGAAGATACGAACGAAAATGCCGTGACTCGATATGGGTTGCCTTCAGAAGCAGCTTTGCCGCGTTGTCGAAGAGTCATTGAAATAGAAGACGATGACGCCGAAAGCGTTTGCAATACCATGCAAGCACGGCCATTCTTAGTCAAAGATGAAGACCAAACACCTATTGTAAATGAGAGCAGCCAGATGGAATGGGATGCTTATGCCAGCAGGAGGCGCAACTCGCTGAAGAGAAGTGGTAGCCCAGTTGTAAGTCATTACCCTGCATTGAACTCTCCCTCGGTGGAGACTTTTGGAATTGATAAAGATGCTAAGTTGACTCTTTAGAGGAGCGAACGGGCTATGAAAAAAACTCGAGTAGAAGATATCAAGGCGGCAGCTGCACTAATGCCGGCCACAGCATGGGTACTGTAAGTTTCAAGCACACTCCATTCACTTTGAGGAGTTTGTTCTAACTGCTTTACAGCAAACATCTCAACCACACAGCTGATAGAGTGAATATCCTTCTCGTCGATTCAATCTCGCGACGAAATGTCCCTAAGGCACTTCTCAAGGACGCCTCCATCGTGTTCACGGAAATGTTGAACAAGCTGCCAAAATATTTATTCGAAACCCCAGAGCTTAGAATCGATGGAGTCAAAGATCACATCTTCGATATGGTCCTGCAATGGCTTGTCACCAAGAACGTTACTCCAGTGCCTCTGTATGCCACAATCGTAGAAGAGCAGATCACAACATACCTCGATTTTGCCCTGTCTGTTGACCGCTTCAAAATCAATGGGCCCAGCCTGATGGTGGAGGAAAGACTCAAGAAACTCTTGTGCGAATTTAGATCTGCTATGAAGGGCAAGCACATTGTCAAAGCTTTTGAGCTCTCGGAGGGCCATCTAATCCGCAAGCTCTTCGTCAAAGCTCTTGTGCAGCCATATATTGAATCAAAGCCTGCCGGGTCAGATTCTCCCGAACATCTCACCGCCAACGACCTGGAGAGATTCAAAGGCTCTGTGAGTTCTTCTGGCATGGATACGGAGGAAGAAATGCAACGTAAGATTGCATTTGGAGCCAAGTTTCCCTTTAGGAACGAGGTTCGATCTATCGAAGGACTAGAAGCAGACCTCAACTCTATGGTAGTGACCACGTATTCAACGATTGAGAGAAAAAAGAGGCCCAGGTCAAGGGTGCTGAGATGCTATCTTGTTGATCCTCTCACGGAGAAGCAATTCGAGATGCCATGAAACCGACTTGATAAGCACGTAAATATCCTATTTCAGTTTGCGAAGGACGTATTCTTCGCGCATATTTCTCATGGCTTCCCTAGGTTATAGATGCTGGTATGCCTTTCTCAACATCTTTCTTTTATCATTTCTTAATACTAGCTCGGATTGCAGCGGAAAGGAAGGGAGAAAGGCTTCGAGAATACGCAAGGAGACAGAACGCTATAGTCTGGGTCCACAAAAGCTGCTCGAGTTCTTTTCTGCGTGTCATATGGTAGAAATCTGCCTGCCAATTCATCCCGCGGTGCTTTATTTTTTACACAAGCACAGTACTGAAATCTCTTGCTAGAGACCTTGCTTGTTCTCTGATTAGCTAGAAGGAAAATATATGATATATTGCTTAATCTAGAGGATTGTTTATTTGTTCTGAGAGTAAGATCATTATGTATGTAGCTACAAAATCCCATCTCAAATGGCATACCTGGACATCGTATATCTACATGAGTTGAGTCCAAGGCAGCGATGAAAGGGTGATAAAGGTGCCATGGTATCACATATGGTTTTGGTCTACATTAACAACCTCCAAGCACCAAGAATAAGAGCCGCAGTACCAGTGCATACGCCCATGAGCCATTGCAATGTTTGGAACTTGACCCCTTCCAACTTTTCTCGGAGGCCTGCAACTTCTTGCTCAATCTTAGTTTCTGTCTCCTTGATCTTGAGCTCCTGCACATTGGCCTCTTCTCTTATCCTTCCCTTCTCCAAGTTGAGATCTAATCTTACTGATGCCATTGTGCGGCTAATCTCATCTCTCAGCCTGCTGTTCAATTTCGCAAGATCATTGGTAAGGCGTTCGTGAGACGATCTAGTTGTGGCCGATTCTGTTGAATCTGCAGACAAGAGTTCTGAGCGGAGCTTTGCAAAGTCGACCTTTTGTGTATATGTTGCCTTTGCTTGATCCTCCCTGAGGACCATAGTGCGTGTAAGGTTCTGGATGCTGCAGAAAGTTAGCAAGAGCCCCTCGGATGAGCGATAGGGGAACCGACCTCTCCTGAATAACGTCGCTCAGGACTTTCATCATAGCTACTGACTGTGCTTCTGTGAAGCCCTCCTCCTGCAAACGCTGCACAAACTTCAGAGTATCGAAGTGGTGATCACGTTGTTGTCGAGCAGTGGCACGAAAAGCCCGGCGATGCGCCGGGTTGCCCAAGATGCTCGACTTCGCACTGATAGTAGATGCATGCGCTCTCGTCTTCTCTGCCATAGATGCAGTATGCCTGGGCCGATTTGAACGATTCGCGGGCATCGTACTTAATGCGCGGATTGCACTGCGATGGACCGGAGCTGCTTGCCAGCTCAACCTGGGGAGCAGAAATCGAGGCAGCATTTGCGCTGAGGTCAAGCCAGCATGGGCCATAATGCGACTGGTACCTGATATACTGAGCAGGAAACTGAAATGTATTTAGGACTGGAGGAGGAGTTGCTGTTGTGAAACTAGGGCGACCAAGGGTTGGATTCTAGAGAGCGATGCTCGGCTGGTGGGGCTCCGTGCCAACAATGATGTCGTGGGCGAGGATAAGAGGATATGAGGGTATCTCGAAGTACAGAGTTTAGAAACGTTGAATTTGTGGATTATTAGTGTAGCTTGATGCAATGCTTCACGAGGAATAAATGCTATCCTCCCACGTAAATTGTAGCTATAAGGTTGTTGACAGCATGTTGGAGTCTGGTCCGGTAGACATTCACTAGCGTGTGGCCAGTTTGAACCTTGCCAATTTGAGTCATCCCACGAGATTTTGAAATGTCGACGTGAATTTATCTTGAAGCTCTAGAAAGCCATAACATCGCCAACTCTGAGATCGCGCACTTGTACGTTATCCCAGAATTTATGCCAGAAGACGCCACATCTACTGACACTTTCTCTCGCCTTTGAAACAGAAGCCTTATCACCCGTAGAAAGATTTCACGACAAATTCAACCCCGCCACGCGATCCACGAGAGAACAACCACCCAACATGGCTGCGAACGGGGATAAGTATGGGAATGACATGGACTCTGACTCCGAGTCTGACGCTGGATCCCAAACCCAGGAGTACGATGACCATGTGGAGGAGCTTGAGAAGCCATCCAAGTCCGCACTGAAGAAGGACAATCGCAAGGAAGCGGCGCCAGCAGTTATACGACCAACACTTCCCCCTCAAACAGAACCAAAGGATCTTGATGTGAAGTCACTGAACCCTCTTACCCCAGAGATTATCGCCAGACAAGCAACCATAAATATCGGCACCATCGGCCACGTCGCTCACGGAAAGTCAACGGTAGTAAAGGCTATCTCAGGTGTGCAGACTGTCCGATTCAAGAATGAGTTGGAGCGAAATATCACAATCAAGCTCGGATATGCGAACGCAAAGATTTACAAGTGCGACAATGAGGAGTGCCCAAGACCTACATGCTTCAGGAGTTACAAGAGTGAGAAGGAGGTTGACCCACCTTGCGAACGAGATGGATGCTCTGGTACCTACCGTCTGCTCAGACATGTTTCGTGAGTTGCTCCGATTGACGAAGCAGGAGATGTGAGTGGTTTGGGATGTATATGCTAACGAGTGTACAGATTCGTTGATTGTCCCGGTCACGACATTCTCATGAGCACTATGTTGTCTGGTGCCGCCGTCATGGACGCAGCACTTCTTCTCATTGCTGGTAACGAAACTTGCCCACAGCCGCAAACCTCCGAGCATTTGGCAGCCATTGAGATCATGAAGCTCGACAAGATCATCATTCTCCAGAACAAAGTCGATCTGATGCGGGAAGACGGCGCAAGCCAGCACTACCAGTCAATTCTGAAGTTCATCCGTGGAACTGTTGCAGGTGGATCTCCCATCATTCCAATTTCTGCTCAACTGAAGTTCAATATTGATGCCATCAATGAGGCCATCGTTTCAACCATTCCTGTTCCACCACGAGACTTTACTCAAGATCCTCAAATGATCGTTATTCGATCATTCGATGTGAACAAGCCTGGTGCGGAGATCGAGGATTTGAAGGGTGGTGTTGCTGGAGGCAGTATTCTTCACGGTGTTATCAAGCTTGGTGACGAGATTGAGATCCGACCTGGTATTGTCACTCGTGACGAGAAGGGAGCTATCAAGTGCACACCAATTTTCAGTAGAATTGTTACCTTGAACTCGGAGAACAACGAGCTGAAGTATGCTGTTCCTGGTGGACTTATTGGTGTTGGTACCCGAATCGACCCCACCCTTTGCCGTGCCGATCGTCTGGTTGGATTCGTCCTTGGTCTCAAGGGCCGCCTTCCCGACATTTACATCGAGATTGAGGTTAACTACTACCTTCTTCGTCGTCTTTTGGGTGTCAAGACCGCCGATGGCAAGCAGGCTAAGGTTGCCAAGTTGGCCAAGAACGAGGTTCTCATGGTGAACATTGGATCAACCGCCACCGGAGCAAAGGTTGTTGCCGTCAAGCAGGATGCGGCCAAGCTGGTTCTTACCAGTCCAGCATGCACGAATGTTGGCGAGAAGGTTGCTTTGAGTCGTCGTATTGAGAAGCATTGGCGATTGATTGGTTGGGCCACGTAAGCTACCTGAAGTTCGTATCCTGATATCTGCTAACTCATGACAACAGTATTG
Organism: Coleophoma cylindrospora; assembly: GCA_003369665.1. Classification (NCBI taxonomy): domain Eukaryota; kingdom Fungi; phylum Ascomycota; class Leotiomycetes; order Helotiales; family Dermateaceae; genus Coleophoma; species Coleophoma cylindrospora. Next base: position 955,974 of record PDLM01000010.1, read on the forward strand.
CTGCCGGTGTCACTCTGGACCCGAGCTCGTCTTAGATGATGGATGTCTGTGGCAGAATGGCGATGTTTGATTGTTTAAACGTGTTGCATACTCTAGGCGGAGCAATAGAGAGGGCGAAAAGTTAGCTAGCTCAACGAGAAATGGATGATTGTGGCCAAGATATGGCGGGTGGAGTATAATCGATTCTATGTCTCTTTGGGGGGTTTCACGCGGCATTTGCAAATCCAACGGCCGCCACCTTTCAAGTATTTCGCGTCGTTTAGAGCATAGCAGGACAGGAAGAAGAAGCATAAGCAAGATGATGCCATGACTCCATGTGCTGCAAACCTAACTCAGTGCGTGACTCAGAACTCGAGGCACCAAGCGGCTAGTCACGCGCGACCCTGGTGCGGAGACCAAACTGCTTCCGTAATGCCAACCGCTTGCATGCACGCACCCAAAGGCACGAAAGTTGCGTGTTTTCTCCAGAAGATGGCAGCATTCCCATTCCCATTCCCATTTCCACTGAGGGTACACGACACGTGTCCCATTGCTTTACGAAGCCCAGTCTCCGCACGACGGCGGAAGGGTGCAAGGGCCAGCTAGTCGAAGGGGGCAGCCCCATTCCATTCCTGCGCAGGCTGGAGTCGTACAGAGGTTGTTTGCGACGCGACTACCTCGCACCTATTTTCTCCTTTTGCCCACAAGCGGTAAGACGCACAGCATGATTAGCCCCGTGCCCGTCTCGCGACGAAGCGATGGGCGGCCGCGTTGTTTTCGGGCCAATAGGCCGAAGTAGCTCGTACTTTAATCTGATATTATTGCTTGGAATGGGGCAACTTTGGCCCGTCTCCCGGTGCGATGCCGTACATGTCTCCGGTAATGGGAAACTGCCTTGACGATGCAGACACATATATGTCCCAAGGGCCATCGGCAGCAGCTGAACGGCTTCTTGTGGATCAATCCAATAAGTATCGTCTTGCAAATCGCGAGGGCCTCTTTCTGATATCCTGCCTTGTCCCCAGCTTTCCCCGTCGCCATTTAGCGATCAACTTTTTTTGCTGACGGAATTAAGCTCGGAAGATCTTCGACTAGCTCCGCCCCCCGGTCTATTAAGACGGCTGTCATTATCAACAAGGGGACTCTTTGCACCGAAGCGTCGGTCGAACAAGTCTGAGCGACGAATAAATAAAACTCGACGGCCTGGGGCTGCAGCCTTGACCAGCTCAACCCTTCCCTCAGTTCACATTTTTGCCTTCCATTGCCATTCACTCTCTTCCCTCTGTTGCCCATCATGGACGAGAAGCCGGTTAGGCCTGATGCCGCCTCTGAGACAAGCAACACTCTCGACGGTTCAGCTCTGAGCATGCACGAAAAGGAGAAGGATGAAGTCGTCGCCACCGAGCAGACCACGCGCGAAGGCTCCAAGTCTCCCACTCCCTCGCACCCCCAAAATGAGCATGAGCTCCACCAAGTCAGGTCAGCCAAGGAGGCTGTCGCGGAACTGCAGAAGGTCATGACCAGTGGTGAAGGTGTCGAGTATCCTACTGGCATGAAGCTCGGGTTGATCTCGCTTGCCTTATGTCTCTCCGTTTTTCTCATGGCGCTGGTCAGTAAATCACAACACCTCACTCCCCGCCAATTGGAGATTAAGCAGCACCATCGACTGCAAGAATTGTTACTGATGTTGTGCAGGACAATACCATCATCGCCACAGCCATTCCAAAAATTGTAAGGATCCCGTCGCTTACTCTCCGTCCGCTTGTTGCCCTTCATCTGGCCCTACTTTCGTAGCAGAACTGTGCTAATCCAAATCATATTGTAGACAGATCAGTTCCACTCGTTGAATGACGTGGGTTGGTATGGATCGGCATACCTGTTGACTACGGCTTCGTTTCAATTACTCTTCGGGAAATTTTATACCTTCTTCTCCATCAAATGGGTGTACTTGGCCGCCATATTCACTTTTGAGCTGGGTTCTCTCATCTGTGGAGTTGCGCCAAACTCTACTGCACTCATTGTTGGCCGTGCGATTGCGGGACTGGGTACGCTATACAATATCCTGTTTTAGAGTGCAATACTTACGGTGCTGTCCATTCTAGGCTCTGCGGGAATCTTCAGTGGTGCCTTGATTATCGTTGCCTATTCCGTTCCCTTGGCGAAGAGGCCTATGTATACCGGCTTTATTGGCGCCATGTAAGACTTTTGTGATGTGTGTTTTTTGCCATTGCTGACGCATGCTATTAGGTATGGCATTGCTTCAGTTGCAGGACCACTTCTGGGAGGTGTCTTTACTGATAAGGCCACTTGGAGAGTACGTGCCATGCCCTACATTATTCACTTGACTCTCTTCTTGATAGATCCTTCATTCATTGTTTGGACCCACCAGATCAAGAGCATAAACTAACATCGATCTGTTATAGTGGTGCTTCTTCATCAATCTACCAATAGGAGGAATTACAATGATTGTCATTGCAGTCTTCTTCACGGCTCCTGAACGCGCAGCTGTTGCTGAACTTGGTTGGAGAGAACGTTTAAAGGAGTTTGATATTTACGGAACAATAGGTAGGACCGGCTATCAGCGACACAACTTTTGAATACTAACCTTTCTTAGTATTTATGCCTGCTATCGTTTGCCTGCTCCTTGCATTGCAATGGGGAGGTACTACATATGCCTGGTCGAACTGGAGAATCATCCTCCTGTTCGTCTTCTTCGCTATACTGATCGGTATCTTTATTGGCGTCCAGTTCTGGAAACCAACCTCAGCAACCGTTCCGCCCCATATCATGGCTAAGCGAAGCATGTGGTCGGCTTCAATCTTCACCTTTGCCCTCGGCGCATTCTTCCTACTCTTAGTTTACTACCTGCCAATCTGGTTTCAGGCAGTCAAAGGAGCCTCTGCTGTCAAGTCCGGGATTATGAACTTACCAATGGTTCTGACATTGGTTCTGGTTTCAATCTTTTCCGGTATTGGTGTTACAGTCGTCGGTTATTGTAAGTGGATTACCTCGCCGGTTATGCAGGAAGCAGTATTAACAGAGAATAGACGCCCCTTTGATGATTGCTTCTTCCGTCTTCATGGCCATTGGTGTTGGTCTTATGACTACTTTTACGCCCGAGACAAATCACGCCAAGTGGATTGGTTACCAAGCAATTGTAAGAATCCCCCTATAGTCAAAATCGCTTTTGGCTGCCCAAAAATAGAGACTACACAGGGGAAAATGCTAATATTATATTTCTAGGCTGGTATCGGCATTGGCTTAGGCATGCAACAACCTTTGATTGCAGTTCAGACCGTGCTTGACATTTCAGAAGTGCCAATCGGAACGTCTGTTATCATCTTTCTGCAAACACTAGGAGGTGCGCTGTTTGTGTCCATTGGACAGAACATTTTCTCGAACAGACTTGCCCAGGATCTTGCCAAATTTGTCCCTACCTTGGACCCTAGTGTTGTGCTCAGTACTGGTGCAACCAGTATCCAGAGCACGATCGAGAAGCAATTCCTACCAGGTGTCACGCTAGCTTACAACAATGCTTTGACACAAGCTTTCCTCGTTGCTGCAATCATGGCTGCGCTGACCATTATTGGATCTGCAGCAATCGAGTGGAAGAGTGTTAAGGGCAAGAAGATCGAGATGGCTGCTGCTTAAAGCATTTTGATTCTAAACCTTGTCTGATTACTTAGCCTGAGTTTGCGTAGTTTATACAGCCTACGTGATAAGCAGGAGATATACCTTTAATGTTTTTGGGTATTGCTAGGAAGCAATACTTCTTTTATACATGTATAGCCATGGCTGAGGCGGGGTCGCTTCAGCAGGCATTCATAATATGTACTTCTGTTTCTTTTATCTGTACTTATAAGCTGCATTGGTTGGGATTATGACGGCGCGATAAAGGTCTTTCGCTACTCTTAAACAGAACTCAAAATAAATAGCATGATTCGTCATAGAGAAATGCTTGTGCAACTGAATACTTTACTTCTTTAAATTGTGCGTGGCTTACATCTGCAGTACTGCAAGCAGGTTTGACAAAGGGAACCTGCCTCTTGAAAGCACAAGTAAAAATTGGTGGGAACTACAAGCAAAGACCAGTGCCTCCTCTTTGCAGCCCCACTCCCTAAATCTAAGGGAGAACTTTGATGGTTATCACCTATGACCATCCAAACTCGGGAAATTTTAAGGTTACTAACTTGACAGCTAAGTTCTGGCAAGCACCTGCGGCTCTGCTATACTTAGATATAAGCTGAATTGGCCTGTATCACTCAATAGTGGAAGATGCTAAATTTCCACGCAGCAAACCAAACAATCAATAACCCTTGCAGGCCTAGGTAACTTCTCGGATGTTGGATCAAGGCAAACCTTTGGAGTAATAATGCCTGTGAGAACGAGTGTGATAGATAGCCATTTTTTGGGTTGTGTTTGCAAGCGTAAGGAAGGCAGGAGCAGATAAAGTCACCACCTCCGCTTCTCGTTTAGGTTGTGAGGCGGGAAAAGGAGAACAGATCATCAGACGAGCCCCCTATTCACTTTCACTTTCTGTGTGGACAGAGCTCGAGAATCTTGCTTACATAATTAGCCTCAGATTTGGCTTGGCACAACGCAGCCAGTTGATGCTATCGGGCTTGCTGTCAACTTTTAGACATTAAACCACTCCCCAACCCACAACTTCTCCCATCAAGCTAATAGCTTTCTCTCTTCTGCGATTTGGGAGGCAACACGATTGACGACATTTCTGCGCTTATTCTCGTGTTATTTGGCGTTTCTTGAGCTGCTGAGCACGGTTTAGGGTGAAGGCGCCATCCAGCGCGAATACACATAACGATGGCACCTTTGTGAGGATGAACAACAACGTCGGAGTGGCCACTGCTAACATACTTTCAGGCCTATCAAGTTTACAGAGCTGCTCCAGCTGCCAAATGTTGGTGTTGAGGTCAGTATCATCAAATCCACAGCTTCCTGAAGCTCGGAGAGGGTAGCAGGCAGCTGCAATGGGGCATCCTTACTAACATCTCATTTTCGCAGGCTGCATCAATTGGTTTCAACTCATGTGTATGTAACTTCATTTCCCTACAGCTTCGAGCGCATACTAACTTGCTCACGACGTAGACCCTCGAATCCGATTCCTTCATATGCATCCGCGAGACGAAGCCTGGAGCAACATCCCCCGAGGTGGTAATCATCGACCTGAAGAATAACAACAATGTCATTCGGCGGCCAATCAAGGCTGACAGTGCCATCATGCACTGGACCAAGCAAGTCATTGCACTTAAGGCCCAATCGCGGACGCTGCAGATCTTCGACTTAGCTCAGAAGGCGAAGCTCAAGTCTGCGACCATGAATGAGGATGTCGTATTCTGGAAATGGTTCAGCGAGACAAGCTTGGGTTTAGTCACAGAAACTACTGTTTATCACTGGGATGTCTTCGATCCATCGCAGGCTGCTCCTGTAGAGGTCTTCAAGAGAAACCCAAATCTCCAAGTAGGGCACACGGTTTCAGTCGCACAACTAGAGCTAACAGAGCTAGGGATGCCAAATCATCAACTATCGCGTGAGTGACGATGGCAAGTGGATGGTAGTTGTCGGTATCTCGCAACAACAAGGACGTGTGGTTGGAGCTATGCAGCTCTACTCGCGCGATCGCGGCATTAGTCAAGCAATTGAGGGACACGCAGCAGCTTTCGGAACATTAAGACTCGAGGGCGCACCGGCGGATACCAAGGTCTTCACATTTGCAGTTCGAACAGCAACGGGCGCAAAGCTTCACATTGTTGAAGTTGATCACCAAGCCTCGAACCCAGCATTCGCAAAGAAGGCTGTTGATGTGTACTTTCCCCAGGAGGCAGTCAACGATTTCCCAGTCGCTATGCAAGTTTCCCAGAAGTACAGCGTCATTTATCTTGTCACCAAGTACGGCTTCATCCACCTCTACGATTTGGAGTCTGGCACTTGTATCTTCATGAACCGCATCTCGAGCGAGACAATCTTCATCACCGCACAAGATTCGGAGTCTGCAGGACTTGGTAAATTGCCCTTTCCGTTTCATTTTTTATTTATCCACAGACATTCCCCCCTCACTTACTACAGGGTGAACTATTCGCTAACATCTCAAAAGTCGGTGTTAACAGGAAGGGCCAAGTGCTGTCAGTCGCTGTTGATGAGACCACGATCATTCCATATCTCCTCCAAAACCCAGCAAACTCTGGCTTGGCTGTGAAGCTTGCTTCCCGAGCTGGCCTACCTGGTGCTGATAACCTCTACGCGAACCAATTTGAGCAGCTATTGAGTGCAGGAAACTATGCCGAGGCTGCAAAGATTGCTGCGAACTCTCCTCGTGGCTTCCTCCGAACCCCACAAACCATCGAGCGTTTCAAGGCGGTTCCGGCCCAACCTGGTCAACTGTCCGTCATTCTTCAATATTTCGGCATGCTCTTGGACAAGGGAACACTTAACAAGCACGAGACACTGGAGCTCGTTAGACCAGTGCTTGCTCAGAATCGCAAGCACTTACTAGAGAAGTGGATGAAGGAGAACAAGCTTGACTGTTCTGAGGAGTTGGGTGACATTGTTAGACCTCACGACATCAACCTTGCCCTTAGCATTTACCTGAGAGCAAACGTTCCACAAAAAGTTGTTGCTGCTTTTGCTGAAACTGGACAATTTGAGAAGATCCTGCCATATGCTACTCAAGTTGGATACCAACCAGACTATGTCCAACTTCTGCAACATATTGGTAAGTGGCCCTTTCCATTTCATTAATCGATGCAGTCGGACTCCTAGATCGGCTTGCCTACAGGATTCTCTTCTTGGACTGGCTTTCTCTTGGAGGTTTAAGAGCATTCGCTAACGTGTTTTGTGAAGTCCGTATCAATCCTGACAAGGGAGCTGAGTTCGCTACGCAGCTTGCCAATACCGAGGGTGGATCTCTGGTCGATATTGAGCGTGTCATTGATGTTTTCCAGTCCCAAGGTATGGTCCAAGCTGCTACCGCTTTCTTGCTGGATGCATTGAAGGACAACAAGCCGGAGCAAGGCCACCTTCAAACCCGTCTTCTGGAGATGAACTTGATGAACGCCCCACAAGTTGCTGATGCAATTCTTGGCAATGACATGTTCTCATACTACGACAAGGCACGCATCGCCCAGCTTTGCGAGCAAGCAGGTCTGGCACAGCGAGCTCTCGAGCTCTACGAAGATCCAGAAGCAATCAAGCGTGTCATTGTCAATATTGTCGCTACACCAACGTTCAGTCAAGATTGGCTCACCAATTTCTTCGGTCGTCTTTCTCTTGAGCAGTCCTTGGATTGTCTCGATGCCATGCTGAAGGTCAACATTAGACAAAATCTCGCAGCAGTTGTGCAAATCGCAACCAAGTACTCTGATCTACTTGGCCCGACTCGTCTGATCGATTTGTTCGAGAAGTACAAGACCCCCGAAGGTCTTTTCCACTACCTCGGAAGTATTGTCAATCTGAGCGAGGATCCAGATGTCAACTTCAAATATATTGAAGCTGCTACTCGTATGGGCCAATTTGCTGAGGTGGAGCGAATCTGCCGTGACAGCAGTAAGTTTAATTTCTCTTTTAACCAGCGATTCGGTTCTATGAACCGGGCTGGACCTTCTTCTGGATATGATCATGGCTTTTACTAACATTTCTTGAGATCATTACAACGCCGAGAAGGTGAAGAACTTCTTGAAGGAGGCCAAGTTGACGGAACAACTGCCACTCATCATTGTGTGTGACCGCTTCAACTTTATCCACGATCTCGTACTCTACCTCTACCAGAATCAACAATTCAAATCAATCGAGGTCTACGTTCAGCGTGTCAACCCTGCAAGAACTCCTGCTGTTGTAGGTGGTCTACTTGACGTTGACTGCGATGAGTCGATCATCAAGGGTCTTCTTCAAACTGTCAACCCAGCTTCAGTACCAATCGACGAGCTTGTTGCCGAGGTTGAGAGCCGAAACAGATTGAAGCTTCTGCTTCCATTCCTCGAGGCAACGTTGGCTGCCGGTAACCAACAGCAAGCAGTTTACAATGCTCTGGCAAAGATATATATCGACTCCAACAATGATCCTGCCAAGTTCTTGAAGGAGAATGATCAATATGATACCCTTCAGATTGGTAAATATTGCGAGAAGCGGGATCCTAACCTCGCCTACATTGCATATTCCAAAGGGCAGAATGATCTCGAATTAGTTAACATAACAAATGAGAACGCCATGTTCAAGGCTCAAGCTAGATACCTTCTTGAGAGAGCCGACAAGGAGTTGTGGATGTTCGTCTTGAGTGCCAACAATGTTCACCGCCGCTCAGTCGTCGACCAGGTCATTTCTACCGCTGTTCCTGAGTCCACTGATCCCGACAAGGTATCCATTGCTGTAGCTTCTTTCCTCGAGGCCGACATGCCCGCAGAGCTTATTGAACTCCTCGAGAAGATTGTTCTCGAACCAACAGTCTTCTCAGATAACGAGAACCTCCAGAACCTCCTCATTTTCACTGCCACCAAGGCTGACAAGGGACGGGTCATGGACTACATTCACAAGCTTGATGGCTACAACGCACCAGATGTGGCCCAGATCTGTATCGATGTTGGACTCTTCGAGGAGGCTTTCGAGATTTACAAGAAGATCAACGACCACGCCAGCGCAACCAATGTCCTTGTCGAGCATGTTGTCAGCATTGACCGTGCTCAAGAGTATGCTGAGCGAGTTGAGCTTCCTGAGGTTTGGAGCAGAGTCGCCAAAGCTCAGCTCGATGGACTTCGTGTGAGCGACAGTATTGCCTCATACATTCGTGCTGAAGACCCAAGCAACTACCTCGAGGTTATCGAAACTGCTACGCACGCAGGAAAAGATGACGATCTCATCAAGTTCCTTCGAATGGCCCGTAAGACTCTGCGTGAGCCCGCCATCGATACTGCTTTAGCCTTCGCATTTGCCCGTACCGATCAACTTGGCGAGCTCGAGGACTTCCTTCGAGGTACCAACGTGGCCGATATTGAGGAGTCAGGAGACAAGGCTTATGCTGAGGGCTTCCACCAAGCGGCAAAGATCTTCTACACCAGCATTTCCAACTGGGCCAAGCTCGCAACCACTCTCGTCCACCTTGAAGAATACCAGGCTGCTGTGGAGTGTGCCCGCAAGGCAAACAACATCAAAGTTTGGAAGCAGGTCAATGCTGCGTGTGTTGAGAAGAAGGAGTTCAGACTGGCACAAATCTGTGGTCTCAACTTAATCATCGATGCTGAGGAGCTTCAAGGTCTTGTTAAGCAATATGAGCGCAACGGTTACTTCGATGAGCTCATTGCACTTCTCGAGCAAGGTCTGGGTCTTGAGCGTGCTCATATGGGCATGTTCACAGAGCTTGGCATTGCTTTGTCTAAATATCACCCAGACCGTGTTATGGAGCACCTGAAGCTTTTCTGGAGCAGAATCAACATTCCAAAGATGATCCGTGCTACAGAAGAGGCTAATCTCTGGCCAGAATTGGTCTTCCTGTACTGTCATTACGACGAGTGGGACAATGCTGCTCTTGCCATGATGGAGCGTGCTGCCGATGCTTGGGAGCACCACTCTTTCAAGGATATCGTTGTCAAGGTTGCGAATTTGGAAATCTACTATCGCGCACTCAACTTCTACCTTCAAGAGCAACCGTCACTTCTCACGGACCTGCTCCAAGCTCTCACCCCAAGAATCGATGTTAACCGCGTTGTACGGATGTTCGAGAAGTCTGATAATATTCCTCTCATCAAGCCATTCCTTCTTAACGTCCAGTCACAAAATAAGAAGATTGTTAACAACGCCATCAATGACCTTCTGATTGAAGAGGAGGATTATAAGACTCTGCGCGATTCAGTCGAGAACTACGACAACTACGATCCTGTTGATCTTGCCCAGCGATTAGAGCGCCACGACTTAGTTTTCTTCCGCCAAATCGCTGCCAACATCTACCGAAAGAACAAGCGATGGGAGAAGTCGATTGCTCTCTCCAAGCAAGACAAGTTGTTCAAGGATGCCATCGAGACTGCGGCTATGTCTGGCAAGCCAGATGTTGTAGAGGAGTTGTTGAGATATGTAAGTCATTACTTTCGCCGCCTTCCAATGCAGATTACTAACACATAATGCAGTTTGTCGACATTGGCAGCCGCGAATGCTACGTTGGCATGCTTTACGCTTGCTACGACCTTATCCCTCTTCATGTTGTCATGGAGATCTCATGGCGTCACGGTCTTACCGACTTCACGATGCCATTCATGATCAACTACCTTGCTCAGCAAAGCTCTACCATTGAGATGTTGAAGAAGGACAATGAGGAGCGCAAGCTTCGAGAGAAGTCACAGGAGAAGGAGGAGAATGATACTCCCATCCTTGGTGGGGGCCGATTAATGATCACGGCCGGCCCTATGGCTGGCGGTCAAGCTCCAGCATCGTTTGGGCAGACAAACGGCTTTGCTCCTCAACCCACCGGCTATGGAGGATTCTGATATGTTTACAAGGACCGAACATAGATAATTGTGGGGCAGAATATGCCAATTTTGTAGCTTGTTCTGAGTGCTTCCATACCAGGATTCTTATTTTGCAGAGCTTTTCTCTCTCTGGGAGATAATTCTGACGACGAACTTTCTTCCAGGTCAACACACGTATGTAGTTGTATGCAACGTCACGGATGGATATGGGGTTCATACCGTGCGGCTTACCCGGGGGAGAATCCGCAGACTACCCCGATCTGTATGTAATTGATAGGAGGGCGTTTTTATGCAGTTCACGTTTACTACCTTAGCACCTTAGCACCGTGCCATCTATTCCCTTTTGCAGATGTGAAATGAGAGTGATGCAACGAAGCCGAAAGACAGGCACGGATTCGAGCCATTAGCATCATCATATCCATGAGTCGTAAGTTGGGGGATAGTCTCGCACGCCGAGGCCCCAGTGGTCATGATCACGAATCTCGAATGGAGAATGAGAGGCTGATTACCAGATTAAGACACGAAATGGAGGCTGGCCATGACTTGAGGCATTTTTACGCAAGGGCACACGGGGTGGCTCAATAGTATCGAGGCCGAAGCACCTTCTTCCAAGACGACTTGGTCCTAAATTGAGGATGTTGTCGGCCGTACTTGATTTCGGAGTTATTATTTCTTTGGGTTTCTTTCCCTCTTTCAGAAAGGATGGTTTGGGTTTGAGTCAGGGTGCTTGCGGTAGGGGGAGGAGGGGGAGAAGGTGAGCGACTTGGCGATGCCCCCCCGTGGGTGGTGGGGGTGGTGGGTGTCGTCTCGAGGGCTCGCCCGCTTTATTTTGGACACTGGAGGCAACGTGCCTCTGGGGATGGATGAGTGAAGGAGTTGGAGAAGAGGGGTGGGGGAATTGAATTTTTTTTTTTTTTTTGGGTTGGTTGGCTGGTGGGGTATCTTGTCGTGTTTTGGGTCAGTATGTACATTTACTAGATGGGAATGGTGCGGTGGTTGACGAGCATTGGTAGGATAGGATAGGATAGGATATGATGGGAAAGATGGGTCTTGATTTCTTTGCCAATACGAGGGTGGAATATGCCAATTGTTTCGCGCGTGGTGTGTGGGTGTGGATTTGGGACTTGGCTTTCTGGCTTTGGCTTTGGCTTTGGTTTTGGTTTTGCATTGGTTTGCATCTCGGCGTCACTGTCGGTGTCGGCCTTCTGTCCAAGGACGGGACGCGATGAGCCAAGACGTGTCGAGGACTTGATGTGCAGAGGCGGGTTATACTTAGGACCTGCCGAGAGTCTTGGGAGTGGTTTGGCGGTCTGTGTTCGCGGTCGCTGGATCCATTCATCGACTTGGACCAGCGAGCACTCTGTGACCGTCGCAATCAGCTTGACGGGAGGGTGGATTGAGGAGGGCTTGGGAGTATGTCTGCATGGACGGAGATGCAGGTTTATACGTATATGTGTATCATTTCTCGTGGGAGGGGTTATATGCCTCGGACTTGATAGCTGATGGGATTGCTGCCTCTAGAATGGTATCAATGACAAGCGAACGGGCGGACGTTCTGGGTTGATTTTGGAAAATGGGGATTGTTTCTCGCCCTGGACATGATTCGCATCTGCCGTGTTTGAGAGGGGCGGCTGTTCTGGAATCGTACCTGTCACGGCTGTCTGGATGTCATCGCCGGCGGTACCTGTGCAATATGATGTCGTCTGCAGAGGAGCGGAGAGGCAGAGCTGTCCCCTCCGCACGTGGTGGGTAGTGACTGACTCTGGTCCCTCCATCTGCTAACTTCATCTGTTTCTCACAACCTACGATGCACGACCATCACACATCCATTGGCAGATCCATCCTTTTTCCTTGACCATGCCCTTGAAATTGACCGTGAGAACGGGAGCTTGAATGGGATCCTCACGCATTTTCTTGGCCTGCGCACCTATTGCATAGGTACGGGTCCTCGTCATCCTCTCTAGGGTCCATGTGTTGAGATCTCTTGGGAAGGTCCTCTTGGCAGGCGTCGTCGCGTTTAGCCACAGCGGAGCCGCTTCTCACCCTCTTGGTTACGGTGTATGTTTTGGGATCTAGAAGCGCTTGCTTATTCCTCTCTTGGGGGACCTTCCTTCGAAGGGAAGCTTGGTTGTTGAGGCCCGCGCCCGGCGGTGTAGGTCTCTGCCGGCGCGGGCGTGGGTGTGGGCGGCGTGGGGTGGAAGTTCCCAGAGGCTTGGGCAAGGATGACAGCTTGAGAGCTTGGGAGCGGCAGAGAGATCGAGAGAGCGCGAAATAGAGAGCTAGACAGATGCCGTTTAGAGTTGAGAGCGGTCCGATATCATGCTCGACCGTATGGATCCTGATTGACGATGATCCTCCTGCTGGATAGAGGCTAAAATTGTGGGAATGAACCAGGGAAGGACATGTCTGCTTGTGTCAAAGCTGCAAGCTATACGTACAAAAAAGTAGTCGCTCGTGGTGGGCTTGGAAGCACAGCATGAACGGCGAATCTCCAGACGGAGATGTCACTAACTGCCTCACACACTCGACATATCACGTCGGGACCTGCCTCTGCCTCGCAGCGGTTATGCTCGGCTTGACAGCGGTCAAATCCAGCCGCGATGATTCGGCGAGCGGCGACGGGGTGGTCCATGACTGTCCACCTGCGTTGCAACGCTCTCTCAGCTCCTCAGCCTTGTGCATTGCCAGGGTGTAGGACAGAAGGATGTTGGGTGACGACAACCTCGCGTTTGGCTACTAAAGAGGGCCGAAGCCGAGGATAATGGAAAAGGCCAGGTACGCGGACGGCATGATGGGGAAATTTACGGAGACACCGGGGTGGAGAGGCATCGATTTTGCTGGTCGTGTGGCTTGCCAGACCCTCCGATCTTCGGGGAAGAAAGTCATGGGAAAAAACACCAGGCCATTTCTGATATAACTCTTACGGTTTTCTATGTGCAGTGGCCGCGGCGGCTGGATTTGTTCCTAGGTGGGACGAGACGAGACGGGGGAGGAAAAAGTGGCATTGGCGCAAGACGCAAAGAAAAGAAGAGTTTTGCCGATGCGATGCTGCAGGCCCGGCGCCCTGCATCCACGACTCTGCTTGATCACGGGCGTGAGCTTGAGCTTGAGCTTCAGCATGAACTAGGTCATGGCCCACGGAGAAATTCAGTCTTGGACGGGGCTTGGTACTGCTGGAGCTGCATCGGCTTAGTTCTACCCTCTACCCTTTGCAGAACACACGCCGTTCCAGCCAAGGAACCCCTCTGGAGCTTCGTAGCTACTGCCGCTCCACTCCTCCTTCAGCGCCGGCACACGTCTACACTGCTAAGCTCTGGCTCTGGCGGTTTTGGTTTGGCAACCAGCCCACGAAAGCAAATCAAGGACCTATCTTTGGGGATTTGGGGGTCAAGGCCAGCCGGTGTTGCTTCGAAGATGCGAGCTGCGGGCAGCGCAGTTGGGTATAAGAGCGCCCAGCTCCCGTCGTGTTGAGATTCTCACTTGCTCTCTTTTGATGTCATGTCCTATCAGCCTTGCAGCCCGCCTTAGCTAGCTACCTGCCTGCCTGTGTCTTTTTTTTTGGTTTGCTTGTGACTGAGCAGAGCCCGCCCACCACGGCACAACACCCAACCAGTCCATCAACCATCCACGCAATCCTGGAAACCAACCTGGTTGAATTCTCTCCTCGATCGGCGGGGGCTAATATAAATACATCATCCATAGCAACAGCGACGTTGACATCGACGCCGACCCCGACACCCAAAGAATTCGCATCAACGATTTCCGTGACTTAGCTCCCTGACCAAGCGACGGCCACGGCAGCTCCATCCAGTTGTTATCACGTCACGCTTATCGGTCACCGAATCGCTGGGCCGGCACGTCATTGAAAACATTGCGCAGATACCTGACACAGCCAGAGCCAGAGAGCAGAAAAAAGACGGCCCTAATCCAAGTCCTGCACGACGACCGAGGCCAACAAGCACGAGAGAAAGGATTAGGAGCTCCTTATATCGGCCTCGCTGATTGGACTGGCGTGAGAAAAGCAGCGCCCAAGCTCCCTGCCCGCATTGCTCAGAAGCCCCCCCCCCCCCAACAACAAGCCGGTCGTCTGCCGCAGCTGCTTCCTCGTCCTCCTCCCTCGCTCTTGCCATATCCCCTGGGCCGGAACAGCTAGCTGCTTCAAGCATCAACAGGATACAAAGAGCCTTGCCCCTTCGTTTCTTCTTCCGTCCGCCGCTCCATTCCACGTATTCTTATCCCTCAATCACCCAACCCTGCCAGCTAGCTAGTCAGCGTCGACCCAACTGAAAGCTACATAGGCGAACTCTCTACTCCACTTGACTCCTCCTCATCCTTCTTGTCTTTTGCATTCCCTTAACTACCCCACCATCTCCCTCATCCGCGACTCAACTCCCTCCTCTGCCATCAACGACGACCGCTCAATCGTCTCGGTTCGCACGCCTCCCCTACGCCGAAGCGGGTGAAGCTCTGGTTCACACGTCAGTCGACGCCGCCAACATGTCTGCCGACCAACATGATCCCAATGGGGCCTACAGCGAGGTGTTCGAGGATGGCTCTGCCCCGGCTCAGACCGTCCACCGCATCCGCGCAAACTCCAGTATCATGCAATTGAAGAAGATTCTGGGTGAGTGCTTTCCTGCCGCTAACCTCGGCTCAATGGATCTCGTTACTGACCCGGCCTCGCTGCGCAGTTGCCAACCGTGGAGAAATTCGTAAGTACTGCCTTCTCCATAACCCTCCTGAAATTGCAGGCTAATGTTCGGTAGCTATTCGTGTACGTCTCAATTGCTGTGTTGACTCATAAGGTGAAAATTCTAACCATTGCTCCCCCGGAATAGATTTTCCGTACAGTAAGTCGCTCATCTCGACTGGGCCGACCCATGGACTGACATGATCTCTAGGCACACGAACTGTCTCTGCAGACCGTAGCAGTTTTCAGGTAATGCAATTGCGAGGGTATACGAGACCAGACTGACCTGGGATAGTTATGAGGACCGACTTAGTATGCACAGGCAAAGTAAGTGACTCATACATTTCTAATGACAAAAAACATCTACTAAGTACCATCATCTCTACAGAAGCCGACGAAGCCTATGTGATTGGAAAGCGAGGACAATATACGCCGGTTGGAGCATACTTAGCTGGAGACGAGATCATTAAGATTGCTCTGCAGCATGGCGTCCAGATGATCCACCCTGGTAGGAATACACATACTCCCTTGGGAACGAATTACATGCTGAATCTTGATAGGATATGGTTTCCTCTCAGAAAACGCAGGATTTGCTCGCAACGTTGAGAAGGCTGGACTTATCGTAAGATTTTCCGATCCTGCCCAGCGAGCCCTCATCTGACACCCTATAGTTCGTTGGTCCCTCGCCAGAAGTCATCGATGCTCTTGGAGACAAGGTCTCAGCCAGAGCTATTGCAATCAAGGCTGGCGTTCCAGTCGTCCCCGGAACAGATGGTGCTGTCGAGAAATTCGAAGAGGTCAAGAAATTCACAGACGAGTATGGTTTCCCCATCATCATTAAGGCTGCCTTTGGTGGCGGTGGACGCGGTATGCGTGTCGTCCGAGAACAAGCCAGCTTGGAAGACGCGTTTGAGCGAGCGACGTCAGAAGCGAAGTCCGCCTTCGGCAATGGCACAGTCTTCGTGGAACGTTTCCTCGACAAGCCAAAGCACATCGAGGTGCAACTTTTGGGCGACAACCAAGGAAATGTCGTCCACCTGTACGAGCGTGACTGTTCCGTCCAGCGTAGACATCAAAAAGTCGTGGAATTGGCTCCTGCTAAGGACCTTCCTCAAGAGGTCAGAGACAGCCTGTTGAACGACGCAGTAAAGCTCGCCAAATCGGTCAACTACCGCAATGCGGGAACTGCTGAGTTCTTGGTCGATCAGCAGAACAGATATTATTTTATCGAAATTAACCCACGTATTCAAGTCGAGCACACTATCACAGAGGAGATCACTGGTATCGATATCATTGCTGCACAGATTCAAATTGCTGCTGGCGCTACTTTGGCTCAACTTGGACTTACACAAGACCGCATCTCCACCCGAGGATTTGCCATTCAATGCCGAATCACAACTGAAGATCCATCAAAACAATTCTCCCCAGATACTGGAAAGATCGAGGTTTACCGCTCAGCTGGTGGTAACGGTGTCCGTCTGGATGGTGGAAACGGCTTTGCCGGCGCGGTCATCACTCGTGAGTTGCTCTTTCCTTCTACCCCCAATCCAATTCCTTCCTGGGCTGGAGTGCACCTTCCTCTGGGTGACGTGATGAAGTACCTCGGCCTTCCACACTATATCTGCTAACAAATACTTCAATCAGCTCACTACGATTCCATGTTGGTCAAGTGTACTTGCCATGGATCTACTTATGAAATTGCACGACGCAAGATGATTCGAGCCTTGGTCGAATTCCGTATTCGTGGTGTCAAGACAAATATCCCCTTCTTGACCTCGTTACTTACCCACCCTACGTTCATCGAGGGCAACTGCTGGACCACCTTCATTGATGACACCCCAGAGCTGTTCGATCTTGTCGGCAGTCAAAACCGTGCCCAGAAGCTGTTGGCATACTTGGGAGATGTTGCTGTCAATGGCAGCAGCATCAAGGGACAAATTGGAGAACCTAAGTTCAAGGGCGAGATCATCATTCCAGAGCTTTTTGACCACGACGGAAAGAAGATTGATACTACCGAGCCATGCAAGAAGGGCTGGAGAAATATCCTGGTCGAAGAAGGACCAGAGGCATTCGCAAAGGCCGTTCGAGCCAACAAGGGATGTCTGCTCATGGACACGACATGGCGTGATGCCCATCAATCGCTTCTTGCCACCAGAGTCCGCACTGTCGATCTTTTGAACATCGCAAAAGAGACCAGCCACGCTTACAGCAACCTCTACAGTCTTGAGTGCTGGGGTGGAGCAACCTTCGATGTCGCTATGCGCTTCCTTTATGAAGATCCTTGGGATAGACTCCGTAAGATGCGAAAGTTGATACCAAACATCCCATTTCAAATGCTGCTTCGGGGCGCCAACGGTGTTGCGTACTCTTCCTTGCCGGATAACGCAATCTTCCATTTCTGTGAGCAAGCCAAGAAGCACGGTGTCGATATCTTCCGTGTGTTCGATGCTTTGAACGACATCAAGCAGCTTGAGGTTGGTATCAAGGCTGTTCACAAGGCTGGAGGTGTTGTTGAAGGTACCGTGTGCTATTCAGGAGATATGTTAAATCCACACAAGAAGTACAACCTGGAGTACTATATGAAACTTGTTGGCGAGCTTGTGGCACTGAAGATCCACGTCCTTGGTATCAAGGATATGGCCGGTGTCCTGAAGCCAAAGGCCGCCACTCTTCTGATCGGCTCCATTCGCGCAAAGTACCCTGATCTCCCAATCCACGTTCACACTCACGACTCAGCTGGTACTGGTGTGGCTTCCATGGTTGCCTGCGCTAATGCTGGCGCTGATGCTGTCGATACGGCTACCGACAGCCTGTCTGGTATGACCTCTCAACCAAGTGTCGGCGCTGTCCTCGCATCCTTGGAGGGATCTGATCTTGATCCGGGATTGGACGTTCATCATGTTCGCGCCATTGACACATACTGGTCTCAACTCCGTCTCTTGTACTCGCCATTTGAGGCCGGCCTTACTGGTCCAGATCCCGAGGTCTATGAGCACGAGATCCCAGGAGGTCAATTGACCAATATGATGTTCCAGGCCTCCCAATTAGGCCTTGGTGCACAATGGGCGGAGACAAAGAAGGCCTACGAGCACGCAAATGACTTGCTTGGTGACATCGTTAAGGTCACGCCAACTTCCAAAGTTGTTGGAGACTTGGCACAATTCATGGTCTCCAACAAGCTCAGCTTTGACGATGTTCAAGCAAAGGCTGGTGAGCTGGATTTCCCTGGCTCTGTGATTGAGTTTCTGCAGGGATACATGGGTCAACCATACGGAGGATTCCCAGAACCATTCCGAACCAATGCTCTCCGAGGCAAGAAGGCACTCGATGAGCGTCCTGGTCTTTCTATGCCACCGCTTGATCTTGCCAAGATCAAGAAGGACATCCACACCAACTATGGCAGCGTTACCGAGTGTGATGTTGCCAGTTACGCTATGTACCCGAAGGTATTCGATGATTACCGGAAGTTCGTCCAGAAGTATGGTGATCTCAGCGTGCTCCCCACACGATACTTCCTTTCAAGACCTGAGATTGGAGAGGAGTTCCACGTTGAGCTTGAGAAGGGCAAGGTCCTGATCCTCAAGTTGCTTGCTGTCGGCCCTCTTTCCGACACTACTGGACAACGTGAAGTTTTCTACGAGATGAATGGTAAGTCAATTATGCAGACAGGATGATTATGATTGCTAATAACTCTCCAGGTGAGGTGCGACAAGTCACTGTTGACGATAACAAGGCCGCTGTTGAGAACACTAGCCGAGCAAAGGCTGATCCAGGTGATTCATCACAAGTCGGAGCTCCAATGGCCGGTGTTGTTGTGGAGACACGTGTCAAGGATGGTTCCGAGGTCAAGAAGGGTGACCCTATTGCCGTTCTCAGCGCGATGAAGATGGAGATGGTGATCTCTGCCCCACACGCTGGAAAGGTTGCAGGATTGCTTGTCAAAGAGGGTGATTCTGTTGCTGGATCAGATCTTATCTGCAAGATCACCAAGGAGTAAAGTAGTATTGGGTTCACGGATGAGAAATGGAGTTCTGTAGTATTCTTATGCACCTACGGCCTGCTGACCTGTAAATGAAAATTCAACTGTTTCGTCAATAAATAGATATTGCGCCAAAGTACTCTGATAGTGAAATGATAAAGCTTGGCCGCCGTCGCCCAAGGTAGAACTGCCACCTGCTACCGCCCGCTTAGCCTCATCTGCAGGGGTGCTACAGCCAGATAGCTCTTTTGGATAGTGTACGACGACGTATACAGAAGAACCGCAATCCATATCTTGAGTCACTCCTTGAACCTTCGTTGTCGCAATGGATCAAACCCAGCCAGGACAGCTGAGCTGGCGGCTCAGCTCGCACCCGATCACACTTCTCTGTTTCCTGGGATTCCGAATTGGTGAGTAACTGATGTCGCATCTTGGGAGGAAGTCGAAGCAGAGCTTCCACCTCGGGGCCTCAGAACGCAGCTGACAGTCCGGGGATCCTGTAGCTAGTTTACTGGTCTACCTTTTCGGATTGCTGTTCACGGATAACTTGTAAGCACGCTCTCTCTCTCCTCCCACTACCCCTCGAGTCATCTCGATCCCGGCAAGGCAAGGCAACGCAGCTCCAGCTAGCTAGGTTGCGATGTTGCGAATGAGCCTCCCTCTGCCTCTCTCTTCCCGCTCAAGAAACCCTGACTGACCGACCCCTCCTCGCAGCGTCCTCATCTTCATCGTCACCATCCTCCTCCTCGCCATCGACTTCTACTACCTCAAGAACATCGCCGGCCGGCGGCTCGTGGGCTTGCGCTGGTGGAACGAAGTCGATGCCCAGACCGGTGACTCGCACTGGGTCTTTGAATCCTCGGACCCGTCTACTAAGGTCATCAACGCGACCGACTCGCGCTTCTTCTGGCTCGCCCTCTACGCGCAGCCTTTGCTCTGGATCGGCCTGGCGATCTTGGCCTTGGTGAAGTTCATGTTTATTTGGTTGACGCTTGTTGGTGAGTTCCCTTGCGAGACGGGGGGAGCGGAAGAGAAAACGAGAAACGAGATACAGTGTGCTGATCTTTGGGGGGTTTCCCTCCTGTGTGTCTAGTAATTGCCCTTAGTATGACCATCACCAATACCCTCGCCTTCTCCCGCTGCGACAAGTTCGGCCAAGCTTCGAATATGGCGGGCAGTGCGCTGCTCTCGGGTGGCATGGCTGGGAACCTTGCCAGCGGGCTGATCGGACGCATGTTCTCTCGCTGAGCTGGATAGGCCCTGCTTTTTTGGTTTTGTTTTGCTTTTCTGCTGCCCGAGTCTGCGAACAAAGGCCTGGCCTGGGCTGGTGGACCTGGGGTGAAAATGCAGCTGCGGAGACCATGGGTTGTGGATTGAGAGGTTGAGGTTCCGTCGATCACGTATGTTATGTTTTGAAGGCATGGAATAGGGCGTTGGTATTGGGTATTCTTTATGCGGGCTTCATGTTGCGCTCCTTTGGGAGTTGCGTTTTTCCCTTCGCTTGTAGGCTAGGAGGGGACTGGACTGGGCTGGACATGCATGGCATGAGCACGAAGTGTAGGAAGCAGAGAGAGAGAGAGAGAGAGAGTTAAAGAGACAGAGACGTCATGGCTACATTGAGGCATTCTTACCCAGGTAATTTGAGTGCAATATCACTGTTCCTCCCTCCAATGAAGATCCCTGGTTGTGTATGTAGGTATTGTTCTAAATGCATCAGAGTGAGTCCTAGGTGAAGATTGAAGGGTTCCTTAGCGAAGTCCAGGGGGGTTTCTTAAACACCCAATGAACTACCAATGAAATGCACTTGGGCCTGCTATACGTTCTTCAGGAAAATATCAAAGACGAAAAGAAAAGGATTAGCTCCGCTGGGCATTATGTATTTGGGCAAGGCAACCTCTCGGATTTGAAAACTGTCCTACTGCCTTGGTTAAAGGAAGAGGAGGGGAAGGAGGAGTAAATGTCCGGCACGATTTGGACATACCCAATACACAAGATAGGGAGGAGACGACGTCTTGAATTTCCCTTCCTGCTCGGCTGAAGATACATTATCAGATTAGGGTCCTGATTCGCCCTTAGGGCAAATAGGTATATGTGAGCGAAAGGGTATGAAAATAAAATAAAAAACAACGCATCTATAAAACGATTCATCAGGCTAGAAATCGACACTCCTCCGCCCTTGATTGTATATTGTCTTCCGCCTCGTCTCGGCCTCCGCGATTGCATCATCGATCATCCTCTCTTCCTCTTGTAATCTGGCCCATTCCAGCGCATCCAAACCCTCCTCGGCAAAGATTTGCCGGCGTGCTGCGTCGTCTTCCTCTGAGCCGTCTCCTTCACTCCGATCATGGCTGTGGCCTCCACCGCTTAGCACGCTGCCGCCACGACTCAGTGCGGTTCCACCACCGCCGTTGCTCGTGTTGTGCATCTTGGGCGTATGTCGCGCATCGCCGTAGATAACGCCTGTGGAAGGTCGCGAGTGCATTCGGCTGAGGATGGGCGATGAGGTGCCCGTCGATGGCCGGTCGTGGTACGGCTCCTCGTACGTCCTTACGGATGTCTGTCGCTGTGGATATATTGGCATTGCTCGTCCAATTCCAATCTCGGCACTCGATGTGTCGTCGTCGTCCCAATCATCGAACCCGCCAGGACTCGGCCGCTCGTCGCCTATATCTCTCGTTTCCGTCGTCACTCCTAAGGCGATACCGCCTTTCTCTGCGACGATATCCTGGCTTCCACTCTGTCCGAGGTGCGAGTTTGAAGTTAGCATCTGATGCTCGCCTCCAGATCTAGATTGTCGTTTTCGATGTCTGAGGGCGAGGTAGAGGCAAATGAGCGCAAGGAGGATGCCAAGGATGATGCCAATTGCTATTCCTGCTTTGGCACCGGTGGATAGACCTGTAGTTTTGGAGTTGCCAGGCGTACTAGCTGTGGGAGATACGCTAGGGGCGTTTGATGACACTGATACTGATGCTGGCGATGTATTTGTTGTTGATGCCGTGCTTGAGGAACCAGTGGTTGATGACGACGCTGTTGAGGATACAGCAGTCGTAGCTAGTGACGAAGCAGTTGCCGTCGTAACTTGTATCGTATCTGTAATCGTCGCAGTCGAGGGAGTAAGTACAGAATTCGTACTTGAGATGGTCAAAGTCGCGGTTGTTTGAAGAGTTACACTGGCTACAGTTCCACTTGAACTAGAACCTTGGCCGGAACCTCCAGCGATAGTAAACACTATGCTATAGGTATTGGGCTCGCATGTTGCTGAGCCCGTTGCACTGAAGCAGAAGAAGAAGTTGTTCAGCGCAGACAGGTCAAACTGATTCTGGGACAGCAAAACTTCCACGGCTTGTTGAATGGCGTTTTCACTTTCGGTACAGACCGGTGACGAACTACTATTTGGTCCGCATATAAGCGTTGCTGTCTTCAAGTCAACATCTTCACCTAGATATGGAATAGAGATGACGAACGATCTGAAAGCTCAAGTACTACCCAACTGTTTGCAGAATCAACAGTACCTGTCGAACCTGTTTGTGCAAGGACCAAGTCTAGTTTAGGCACGGTCGTACCCGGTGAAACCGGCTCAATTTGCCATTTCAGTTCAAAGGGCGAGTCTAGGGACAAAGTTGGGAAGTCAAACCAGGTCACCGTCACTGGCGTTGATGAAGAACCTGACGCTGAAGTCTGGGAAGCACTTGGCACTGATGACTGGGAAGCACTTGACGCAGAAGTTGCTGCGGATGCTTCTGATGAATGCTGATCAACATACGGATTCCCCTTTTGTCGCTCTACTATTACAGTGCTAGCAGCAGCTCTGTCAATCATGACTTGTACGCCTCCATCTCCTTCAGCATAGACCATATTGGAGCATATTGCGAGCGCGGCGAAAAAGGTTAGGATGATATTGCGGCTGAGAGTGCATAGAATCATCATTAGAGAGGTGGTGCTCGTGCCGAGCTGAGGGTCTTCCGTTGCGGGTTACTGATTCCTGACCATGGGCTTTGAAGCATGCGAGAATAGGGTATATGGCATCAACGAGAGCATAAAACGACAGTATCGGAGAAGCGAATAAAGAGCAACGCAAGACCACAAGTTCCACAGGTACGGAATGACGACAGCGAGAGGAGAAGAGAGAAAAGAAGGAAGTAGATCTACGGCCGGGGAGGAGATGCTGGGTGATATAACCAGCAGCCAGTGGGGTAGCGGAGCGTAAGACGTACATGCACCTTTGCAATGCCCTCTTCTGAGAGGAAGACTGAGGCTGATACCGAAGGACATGGTCAAACCAACGTGATCAGTACTCTCCACTACACCGCACCGCACCGCACCGCACTGCACCGCACTGCACTGCACTTGCATGTACACCACCGCTCTGCCCACCCTGCCAATCCAGTACCACTGCCACGACGACAGCCATGGCCAAAGGGTTACAATAGGCGTATGGCTGCAAGCAGACACAGCAATGGGGGTGAATCAGCCTGGGCTATAGGTAAGCTGCAGGGCCGGGGGCCAGTGAGAGTGCGAGCGCATCGCTGATCGAGGCAAGGCGTCGTCAGAAAGCCCGAGTACCACGAGCAAACTCACATGAAGCAACACGCCCGCCTTCGCACCTTTGCGACCTCCCTCCAGCCATCCCGGCGCTCGATGCTTATCGAACATAGCCTTCACAGCCCTGTGGGGATGACTGCATGGCCACATGTGGGCGCTGTGCGGCGTGGAAGGGCCCTCGATTGAGCCAATTTTTTCCTACGGAGGGGCAGGCCGGCTGGGAACAAGTGAAGGAGGACAGGGATGCGCACTGCAGACTTGTACAGGTCTTGTCGTGACCCACGGCCTCTATCTATTCGGTCGGTCGGTGGTTGCTTTGGTCGGGGGCATCTGAGGTGAGGTGAGGTGAGGTGATGCGCGGGTTCGCAACACTGCTGGCGGTGATGTGCTGCTCCAGCGCCTTTTGGGTTAGCGGATACCGGGCTGTGCTTGCGGCACAAGCTCCTCATCTCGCTGCTTACTCGTTGCTCCGGACAAGACTGACGATGATCAACACGACTGTTGTGCAGAAACCAGTCTTGGACAAACCCTTAAGGATGCCGTCTGGCACGAGAGCACAAGGCAAGAGGGAGGAGCGTATGCATCTTTCCCTCAACGTGACCACGGCATTGCAGCAAGACGGCAGCCAAAGCATCTTACCCTTCCTCCCCACCTCGAGCTTCACCGACTCACAATAATCACATTAAGATCAACGCGGTACGAGAGGCAGCCCATCTAACCCAGAAAGTAACCGGAGCCCGATAATAATATGGCTCAAGGTAGCATCGTACGTCAAGCCCTCACCAGCTTACTTTGGGGGACGAAGGAAGCAGAGGCTTGTATCAGCAACTAGACCGAGCCTCGCTTACCCGGACTGCCCCCGAGCTGGGCTGGTCGCTTGTCATCCTGCCATCGCAAGAAGTAACGGCCTATACGGAGTACAGCCTCGAGCTTGCGGTCGTCTTAAAATACATTCCCCCGGCGACCAAGCTTATCTAGTCTTGCAAGCTATTCACGGGGCTGTTCCTGGCCCCAGCGTTCATATCCATCCGGAGGGATCTTTAGTCAACTTAAACTAGGTAACTTAATCCATGCAAAGCCTTAGCTGAGAAGTCAGGAGGGATCTGGCATGACCAGATAAGGCCCAATGGTTGTATAAGCATCCTGTGAAGGCACAGAATCCTCCTTGGATTAATATTGCCGCTACGTACAGATCATCTAGCCTACTTTATATGCACCTAATAAAAGGATTAATCCTGGTCTGACTTCGCCGTCTCTCTGGCTCGTCCAACGCAAGCAACGTGATTCAGTCAAGACAAAAACATGGTAAACGCCATAGATTGTCCCATTCCATCCCATGCAAACCATGCAGAAACAACAACAACAAGTAGGTAAAGTACACCAAACCACAACCCCCGGCAACCAAGGATGTGGGGTGTGGTGCAGACAGAGTATGTGCAAAGAACAAAACAATTTGAACGCCGAATGGACGAGCGACAGAAGTATGATTCATGAACCTGATATAATCTCCCACCCCCCTTGTATTCTCAACAGAAGCAAGGCCCCTCTCATCTCTCATCTATGCAAAAGTCATCTCAATCTCTTTCTCCTGGCCGAAATCCTCATCGTCTTCATCTGCCCACGCGTTGTGGTTAAAATTAATGGTAGGTAACGTCGCGGGCATGGTCTGTGACGACTTGAGATCAGGCCGTGCCCCAGCCAGAGACTCCCCTGGAACATTTGTCGTGGACGCTGCAGCCGATGATGGGGCGGAGGGCTTGTGGAAGGATGGTGCTTTTGACGGTGTCGGAGGGTAATATGTTGTGTCGAAGGTCATCTGAAGCTCTTCCTCCTCCTCGTGCCGTGGGATAGGCAGAGGTTTTGAATCGAAGGAGGATTTCGGTTGGGAGCTGAAGGACTGACGTGGGGATAAAGACTGGGACCGACTATGATTATTGACCTGTAGAGATGATCCTGCTTCATAGCCGTAGCTCTGGGTTTCTCGAAGAGGCAACCTCGGAGACACAGCTGGGTTCGATGCCGCAGCGGCGAGATCTAATTTCATAGGCGGCAAAGTTGTCCGTAGCTCTTTCACTTCCAGCTCCTCGTTTTCCGATGCTAGCTCAGCACGCATAGCATCAACATCGAACAAGACCCCGTGATTGTTGCCAGCCCCATCCTCGGTTTTATTGCTCCTAGAGGAAGGCTCTCCTTTTGACTCTTCATATGTTTCCCATTCTTTTCGTTCCATAGCACCCTTCTTCTTCCGGCCGAAGAAGCCAAACTTGCCTTTGCCCTCCTTCTCTTTCTTTTCGAATTCTTTTCGTGCCTCTTCAATCTCATTGATAAGCTCACGCTGTCGTGCTGCGTGGTTCTCCGGGTCTGGATCCTCAATTTCAGTGAATTCATCGCTCTCAACTGACCAACCTACTTCTCTTAGAAGCCTAGGCATGGCAGCACGATATGCCATATGTCCAGGGACAAGCTCGGTGACGTCAATATTCTCAAGGCCGGCAATTCCATTCACGGGAGCAAGTCCGGCCACGCGGCTGATCCCACCACTTGTAAGTCGGAAAAGATAGCCCAGAATCCAATCATTCCTGGCATACCCATTGACGAAACGTCCAGCAACAACTGATCTAGCTTTGAGGTAATCGTCCTTCTTAGCAACAACAGGAGTGCCGAATAGGTAGACGTTCTGCACAAGTCCATGTGCACCCTTTCTTGCAAGCTCCTTGAGACATGAAAAGATGACTCTGGAACCTAAGGAATACCCAACAAAGGTGATTGGTCGTGTGCCAAGATTACGGTCAATTAGAGAGTCTGCCAAGATAAGTCCTGCAGCTGTTGCACGATCGCAAGACACGGACCAAGGGTTGTCGATGAGATATGCCAGCTTTGTCAAGACAACAGGTAATTGCAATGCTGCCATCAGACCGATTAACAAAGTACTTCCAAGCACTTGTTGGAGACCTTGAGTGAGTGCCTGTTGAAAGTCAGTACATGACCGTGCTTGTTGAATGTCCTTCTTACCTCAGTCGCCAAAATGTTGATTGTATCTCCCATACTCGTCAACATTTCCGGTTCCCATAGTACGGAGTAGATGTCACCCATAATGGGATCTACAGTACTGTATGGCAATCGAACGTCATCAACCTTTCCTGTCATCCATCCAGAGACAGTAACGATCAGGTTGACACGCTTATTATTGTGAAGGGGCCGGTACTCGAAAGTCTTAACCGCGCCAGTTCTGCGATTGGCAGCCTTAACAGCAATGATACCACCAGAAGCAGCTGCACCAGATGTAATGATAGCCGCGCCAGCGGTGCCGGCAAGGAAACCACTCGTTCCTGCAACTCCAATGGTCGTGAAACCTGCAGCTAGACCAGCACCAATGACAGGGGCGAGTAAACCAGCCGAGAGACCAATGACTAAACTTCCACCCACTGTAGCAAGACCCATCATCATATAACGCTTCTTGAGGGCCATCTTTCGCCGGCTTTCTTTGTGCTCGTCTTCATTCCAGTTTTCCTTCTCTGCAGCTTGTTGCATTTCTAGGGCATCGGTGACCCGCTTTTCAAATCTACAAATCTCAAGCCAAGGAACGTCCATGTTCTGTCCCACCTTTTCCAGCAAGACTCGTGATCGAGCATCGTAGATCGAATCAGCGATGAGAGTCAGGAAAAGATCGCAAAGAACAGTCCACCGTAAATCGATATCAATGTTCTTTGTAGTTGGAAGTTGAGATGGGGTCCTGACTTCTGGAAGATCTTCACCGTCGTGTTCCTGGTACGGGGGTGGAACTGGGGCTGGCTCTTCGTCTCGAGGATGACGCGCGAATTCGGGTGATCCCAGCGAGGATAAAGAGTCTCGATGGCTCAGGGAAGCTATTGACTCTGTCCTGGGTGAAGCCAGATTGGATGGAGTCGATACGCTCTCGGCCATTGGGTTCTTAACACGAGCGTTTTGCATCAAGGTAGGGGTGAGATCCGTTGGCACGACTCCATGGTCAGCCAACTGCTCAACCATAATCTGTTCATCTGTACTTATGTCCATATGAGCATAAAGTCGCACCATCATCTTCTGCGTCCACATCTTCATAGCTTCCGCAGCCAGCACAACCTCCTTCTTACTTCCCCGAGTCACCTCGATAGACTCTGCGTCTTTCAACATGGCGGACAAGACTAGACGGGTCATCCCAACATATGCGATCCTCTGTCCCTCTGTCAAGAGATCCTTGGTGGCTTGCATCTGCGAAAGAGCGTCTCTCTGTTCCTCGTCATCCAGCTCCCCGGCACCCGTTCCATTCACCTCTTTGAACAGATATTTTGTATTTTCGTCGAGACTCGTTGCGGACTGTGCATCTTCATCCAGCTGAACCCTCGTATATCCCTTTCCTGCACCACCCAACCCACCGTAGGCATTGGCCTCCTCGTCCGACTCAAGTGCTTCCCGGGCAATTAATTTGTTGTCATCATCGTACATATCATAAGGCGCAAAAGCTGGCATCTCTTGCCAGCCATCATCATCGTCAGCTTCCTCTTCCTGGCCATCTTTCGTGGTCAATTGTTGATGCGACCATTCCGAAATTGCTTGTCCCTTTGAGCTCTGGCCACGCATATGGCCCTTCTGGGCGGTTGGCGATGGCGGTGTCTTCTTGCTTACTGGTTCATCTCTCACGTCGTGGAGCACAACCTTCTCTGGTTCCGGCTCTTCCGACACTGTGGCCGTAACTGCTGCATCAGCTGCATCAGCAGCTGCATCCACCTCCGTCTCTTTTACAACCGTATCCTTTTGTGGTTCTATAGCAACCTGTGCAGCATCCACGTTCGAAGATACGGCATGTTCCTCTTCAGCTCTCTCTTCCTTCAAGTCCCCGTTGCTAATTATATCCTTGTCGGCTATAGCTTCCTTAGGTGTTTGCGGTTCGGTATTGGAGGTCGACTGCGCATCTCTGAAATCATCGTCACTGTCCTCAGCATCTGATGCAAGATCCACATCATTAAATGTAGCTGGGTCGCCGACAGACTGCGGGGTATCAATGTGTCCATTAACAGGTTCCGACGGCAGCTCTGGCTTGTCCTCCTCGTCCACAACTTCTTCTGGTTCGTAGGCTATCGCCATTGAGGGCTTGCGTTTCTTGAGGGGCAGACCGAAGTCGTCGAGGTCAGGTGTGGTGGAAGAGGTACCGTTCGGTGCAGCAACATTGCCATTGTTGGCTGGCGAAGATGCTGTAGCCAGCGAAGCATCCGTAGTTTGGCTGGCAGATGTTTCTTGGACAGCCTCGACGACACTCTCTGGCATATTTCCGCGGGTTTCCTTGTCCACCACCGGAGGGTTCTTGAGGGCACCTTATAATCTCATCTGAAGTCCACGAGGAATCGGGTATGGAGGAGGGTATGATACAACTTCTCTTTCACTTTCTAGCAAAAGAACAAAGCGGGAAGAATTGGAATTGCCCCCCAGACCTGTTGCGGAAAGACTTATGTGAGAGCGAAACAGACAAGGCGCATGTTCATAGTGTTGGAGTGTGATGATTTGTCCCCGAGCTCATGCTGAAACAGTTACCCAATAGGTGCGAGTGATGTGGTGCTGTCTTCTCGCGTTGGCTGATGGAAGTGCTATGCCCCATGCCGGCCGCGGATGGGACAAGGGCAAGGATGTGTCCGCACCAAAACTCCCAGAAGGTGCTTAGCGGCATCTGAGCGTGACGACCGTGGCGTCGCTGGCCAAACGGTCTTTTGGCGCTGCCGGTCAACAACGTGTGACCCTGAGTATGATCTTGCCAAAGTCGGTTTGCAATGTCAAATGGCTTCGTGCCCCCGAGTGTTTTAGCCGTGGAATGTGCTCGTTGAGGATTCCCGTTGAAAGCCTTGCGCCGGAGGTTGAAGAAGCGTGCGGTGGGCGCCAGCAGCAGGAGCCGTCCCGATTTGACTTTCGAGATGGAAAACCCCCGGCGACACAGCAGCAAGTTGCTTTCCAGAATGGGTATCATTACTCCTGCGTCGAGTTAACTACCTAGCAAACAGATGGTTCCCTTTTAAGCTCCCATAACTCCGTTCCCGAAGAGGAATATAAATACAATGCTAATCAATCTTCGGCATCCACATCCATATCTGCCTCTGCACCCTCGCGTGATGCTGCCACGGCCTCGCTGTCTCCGCCCTCGTTACCAGATTTGTGTTTCCGCCTCCTCTTCTTCTTGCTGCCCGGCTCCGATCCGTCTGCTGTTGCTGCTACTGTTGAAGCATCGCCAGCTTCTTCAGCATCTTGCTTCTTCTCAGGAGCAGTCGCTTCTCCGTCGGCCTTCTTCTTCGACTTCTTGACCGACAGGGGGTTGGGTCCTTTGGGTCCCTTTCCATATTTGCTTTTCTTCTTTGCTGCAGCATCAGCACCGTCATTCGCAGTCTCCTTGTCGTCACCATCATCCTCTCGCTTCCTCTTCATGCCCTGACTTCCACTCCCTCTACCCTTCAGTCCATCTCTAAACTTGACTTTCTCTTCCTTCTCCCTCATCTCCGCCGTAGCACCAGCCATTGGCTCCATGATCATAACACTTCTATTGATATAAACCAACGGAACACCCAAGATACCTCTCATGTGCTTCCTGACCTCCAGCTCTTGGCTAGCAACGACGTATCGATGCTTGTTTGTCTTTGCGCCTTTGGGATCAACCACTGATGCAAGGCATTCCTTCGCGCTGAGTGGTTCTGGATAGTCTTCCGGCCGATGGTCGCATCGTCTGCGCTCGTACATCTTCGCCTTGTCAATCACAAATGACATTCCTGGCTCATTGGTAGCGGCGTAGAGATGTCGCATCGAACATTGTGTGATCACTACCAAAATATCAGCAATTACGCCCCAGCAGAAGATATCTCCCACGGTATACTAACTCGGTTTGACCTTGCCGTGCAGTGTACGCTCAAGACCCCCCACCAAATCCATCTTGAACCGATCGGCATCCTTCAAGATCTCTGCATCAACTGTGAAGCACAAGTTAGCCCCTCTAGACCTCCAATGACACGAGCAGGAGAAAACTCACCCAAGACCTGGTAAGGCTCACGGAAGCCAAAGCTCAGCCCATACTGCTGCATGAGCTTGCGATACTGCTTCGATCTCTTTCCCCTCATAATGACAGCCGAGAACTTGGTTCCCTAAATATGGAGTATGCTGTGGCAATGGGGGCACCAACGGAGTGTAGAGCGATCGGGCCTCGAATTCTTGCAAAAGAGACGAAGCAGATTGTAAAATTTAAGGTTTTGCTTTCCGCGAGGCAGCCGATAAGGACTGCTTATCGGCGGCCGCGTTGCCGACGTCCCTTTCCTTGATCGAGTGCCGAGGAGGCGGGGAGAGCTCTGGGATGAGAGAAAGCGGAGGAGATGATCAAGCCCAGGATTGTATGATAGCTTCAAGCTCATGCAGAAAGATCCCGGCTTTAGATTTCATTTACACGCATTACTAGCGAGCATATCATGCAAACACGCCCACCGCATCGAGTCCATTGAACCTTGAAACCCTTCAAAAATGTCAACAGCAACATCATCCATCCTCAGGAGGGCTCTTCTATATGGTACCCCAGCCTACTTCATCTCCTTGCATCTCCATCCAGAAAAGCAATTGCTCACTACTCTGCAGTCCCATCCTCCTCCCCGAAATTCCTCCAAAAGTCCCAATCCCTCCACGTCGACAGTGTGGCCTATGATCTCGAAGACAGTGTAACTATAAACCAAAAGCCCGCTGCACGGCAAAACATCCTATCTTTCCTATCCGACGGTCCACGCCCGGCACACATTGGGGAGGTAGGCGTGCGGATCAACAGCGTATCCTCGGGGCTCGCTCTCGAAGATCTGAACGTAGTGCTTGGAGCCAAGAACCTCGATGCGCTGATCGTCCCCAAGGTGAATAAGGCGTCGGATCTACACTTCATCACAGATATCCTGCAACATATACTCCCCGGCCGCCATCCAAGTAGCACTTCCACTACCGCTAATGCGGAGTCCAATCCGATCAAGATCATCGCACTGATCGAGTCGGCGGAGAGTTTGACAAACCTCAATGCAATCTGCAAAGCATCGCCGTACCTCTCCGGGCTAATCTTCGCCGCGGAAGATTTTGCGTTGGATCTGAGCCTGACGCGCACACCAGGGTTGAGCGAGTTCCTGTATGCACGATCAGCGATTGCGACGGCGGCAAGGGCGCACAATCTCCCGTCGACCATCGATCTTGTATGTACGAAGTTCAGGGGGGAGGAAGGGTTGAGGACGTTGGAGGAGGAGTGTTTGGGTGGGCGAGGACTGGGGTTTAATGGGAAGCAGTGCATTCATCCAAGCCAGGTGGAGGTTGCGCAGAAAGCATTTGCACCTGGGGATAAAGAGGTGGAGTGGGCCGTTAGGGTGGTAATTGGAGATGCGAAGGCGGATGCTGGTGGAAGGGGTGCCTGGACTCTAGATGGGACTATGATTGATGTTCCTGTGGTCGGGAAGGCGAAGGCTACTGTCAAGAGAGCAGAGCAATGCGGAATTGATGTAGATGCCATAAAGGAGAAGTGGAAACATCAAGAGCCGGCATAGATTATGATAATTAGAATGTTCACAAAGAAACCGCGAAGCGAATGATAAGTGAACCCAATCGGACAGATACTTTGTAAATTAATTATCTTTGTAGACTAATACTGATATCGAGGCTTCCAGAATCCTGGAAACGACGCCTGGTCAATGTCAAATCCTTGGTCATATTCATATTCTACGTCGTCCATTCCAAGTGCTGCAATGGAGGCTTGTTGATGGTATGGGCGTATGCTAGTCACCAAGTGATCGATAGGAGTAAATTGTTCATTAATGGGCACGGCTCCGTGCGTGAATTGGGTGGTATCTTGATGGTCCTGGTGAAATCTTCTGCGATGATCTCCATAGACATTGTAGTACTCTGGTTCCTGAACGATGCATTCTGACTGATGTTGTTGTATATCTTCTAGATATGGCTCTTCTGGAATTGTGTCAAGCTGGAATGGCAGGTGCTGATATTGCTCGCGATACGTATATGAATCTCCATATTGAGCAGACGAGCAAATTTCTGGCTCCCCATTTCCGAGGTTTCTTTCAAGGCCTCCTTTGTCGGAATTTTGTTGTCCAATTGAACTATCGTATATGGAAGCCTCTATTGTCTCCAAAGGTGCCCAGTCATGGCTGAGTGGTGCCATCGGTCGTTCAGAATCCCATGCTCGTAGTGGAGCATTTTGAGTCACTTTGTTTGCTTCATTCGTAAAAGTCATTCCTTCATCGTATGATGGTTGCAACTCTCTCACAAACCTCTCAGCTGGCAATGAAGATCGCTGTAAGACCTGCTTTTGATTTCGTCTGATCGTCATGGGATGTTGTCCCATGTCTAACTCATAAGGAAGTTCCGCATCTTTCATTCGAGACATAGTAGAAGCAGTAATAAATTCTGAAGGTTGCGGCCCTGTAAGAGTCACCTTTTCAGTGCGATCTTTTGTCGCAGATGACTGATCATCTAGCTGTGTAGCCCTTTGACCTTGCAATGGTTCTGACTGTGGAGTCTGTGTCAAGCCAACTGCGGAATTATCATAGTTTCCTTGGAGTACAGGTACAGTTGTCGAAGGGCGTTCGATTCGAACTCTCTTCGCAATATCCTCCCTACTGATCGGCGTACTTCTGATCTTTCCGATACTAAAGCTAACTTCTTGGTTACCGAGAGGATCCGAATTGGCAGGAATCTCATCTCTATGACCTATCCATCCCGACTTTGGTTCAAAGGCTTTGACAGCAGAATATCGGCAATCAGATTCTTGCCTTCCAGCTGCAACAGGCGCTGGAAGTACATGTTGCTGCTGATTTTCATTTTCAGGACCATGATGACATATTCTAGTGTCGCCAGCTCCAGTCTTGGGAAGTGTTGCGAAGCTGAGGCTTTGTGTAGCAGATTCAACAATGGGCTCGTTGTCAGGCTTTGTACACCTTTTCTTGGACCGCGAAAGGGAATTTATAAAGGCTTCGTGTCCCATAGAGATCGCGTGATGGTGGGATGTACGTTGCCCTTGGTTGATGCCCGTATCTTTCAGAACGCCAGTTTGTGCAATGCTTTTCCGAACTGATTCGGGAGTAGGGGTCTCAGTTTGACGATATTGGCCATCCGACTTGAGCCCAGTAGAGTGGTGGCTCTCGGACCAACTTATGTATGTTGTTTCCCGTTGTAATCTTCTACCATCGGTGCTCGAAATGTTTTCACTGTGGCTATGAGATGGTATGGCTCCTCGTGAGGAATATGACAGGTTTCCGGAGTGTGAACATTTCTTCCCAAAGCCTAGGAACGGCTGCTGAGTTAAGTCTACATAGTTCGAAATCGGATCTCTCTCAATCTCAGACTCTTGTCTTCCAGATGGACTGATAGAACGGAGCGATGCCCGCTTGCAGCGTTGCTTGGGGGTCTGACTTTTCAAAGCATTACCATGTGTTTCTTGCAAAGGCTCCCTATCGCGTCTGAAAAAGCTTGAGATCTCCTCGCGTTCTCTTTCCGCCGCCCTCTTCTCTTTATTGCGAGGTGTTGGAGCAGGCTGAGGGTCCTTGACAAGCCTACTATGTCTTGCGTTCCGAAGAAAGTCCATTTCTGAAAAGGCGAGATCTGGTACTGTACGATATCACATCAATACTGTCCTCTAAGACTCCACAATTACTTACAGCCCTGAAGTCTACTTGCTGTGGATGTACGGCCATTATTGAAGATTCCAATCCCGGAGCATGGTCGAAGCTATTTAAATTTAGCACAAGTCCAGCTATATTGGCTAATGTGTGCTGACACTTAGACGTTCTTGATCGATACTTTTGGAGGTGAAGGTCTGCATGAGTTCCTCGTTCGCTTTTCTGGTAGCCTTCTTGCGATCGTTCTTCTTTTGACTTTTTGACTTCTTTCGGGCCATTAAAGGCTGATTCGATTTCTGTTTCTTGTCCTTCACCTCGTACAAATTCTCCCGAGTCTTATGGCGCGGTCGTCTCTCGAATAGTTCGTGCGTCTGCTTGGCCTTCTTCAGACCGGAAGAGGCACTCTTACTGCTGACGCTTGAGGGCGATAGTGACTCTGCAGTTTCGATGTGTCTTCTTTTATTTGGCGATCCGAGGCCACTTTTGTGCTCCCAATGCTGCCTTGGTTGCTGCTCAGCACCGGCTCTCAGAGACGCAGGTATGACAATCGCATCCAGTAGGGAACTATCCGTGGAATACTTGCGCTTTCGTCCTGGCTGTCGTCCGATGTTTGCATCAACCAAAACGCCGCCATCTAGGTTTTTTCCAGAGCGGCCTCGAATTGGCGAGCCATCTTCCAGTTTCTCGATCCTTGGCATATGGTCCGCCTGCGCTACTACTATGAGTTGAAGCCAACGGCATAGTTGTTGAGAAAACATTATGACAGGTTGACATACCATAAGGATTACTACTTAGCGGTTGCCTTGAATACTCTCTGTTTGTTTCTCGTTCTGCTCGAGCAAGCCAATTCTCAATGAAACCATCATCTGCGCTCAACGGAATTTCTGGCTTCGAGGAATAGCCTTTCTCCCGCCCGTAGTAATGTTTCTTCGCACAGTAGATCCCTGAACGGTCTGAGTCCTGCAGCTCTTCATTTCGCTGGCGGGAGCTGAGATGTATGCCGTGCCTCTTTACGTCGTCCACTCGGTGATGTGGTCGTCTTACCTTATGGCGGCGTTCCATGTTTCAAAACATTTGAGTATTTGTTATAAAGAAAAGAAGAAACAAAAAACAAGTAACAGAACACAAAACTTGAGCAGAGGATAGAACAGCACTTGCAGAGGTTCTCAAGATGTTGCCCGAGCTTCCTTGCAGCCACCGAAAAGGAAAGGCCTACCCACTGATCTGGAAAGGGCGAGCTTCGCCTTCTAACCCACCCACAGCAAGCCGATACTCGTAAATCGAATATGCATACAGATTCCCATGGTGCACATAGTTTTCCGAGGCGACGCGAATGCAATGTCTGGATGTTGGTCAAAGCTAAGAGCGCATATTGATCGGCTTGTGCAGAGCGGATAAGCCATGCTAGTCCAGTGCTCCGTCCCGACTTCTAGGAACCTCTATGAATTTTGCAGCCCCGCTCGTGTCCCTTGCACCTGGCTGCTAAGATTGGAACTGTCCAAGCTTGAGGAATATGCACCTTGATGGACTTATCACAAACCGGTGAGGTTCAGAATCCGAAGGAGCGGTGAAGTCGAAAGTTGAAGCAAGGCAGCCTTACCGGGGAACATGGCTGCATATGCAAGCAAGCTCCTCAGAAACCCATCAGGGTCCGAGATTGGGTTCTGCAGATTTGCCATCTCTCATACAGCTGTCAGGATTGATGGGAGAGGATCATTGCATCACATGACCCAGGTTTTTATCCCAATTAGCCGTGACAACAGAAAGGTTCTCCTGTGACGATCCTTCTGCGCAGCCTGGTTCATGTGTTTGGGCACGCATCGCGGATGACAAGTGGTTGCGGTATCACGTAGATTGCAAGCATTGCACATATTGACAGAGAATAAGAAATCAGTGGTGCGGCACTACCGTCGTCAGCCAGTTGCAGAATAACTCTGGATGCAACGGTGATTCGTAGAATCTGGCGCAATTCGACCCGACGGTCTGGGAGGGAAATGCCGCTTTATTACCACCTTCCCCGTTACGCCCCGACACAGGGCCCTCTCTCGATGAACGAAGGATGGCCCGATTATGAGGCGACTGGCCGCTGCTGGATTGGCAACCAGTTGCATATGCATGAGCAATACGCTTCGTTGCCGCGGACCGTCTGCGAAGCATTTGCATCGAGCAGTCTCGCATTCGAGAGGGGGCCGCATCCAGGCCACGGGGGACCGCGATGTGCGAAGGATGGAAGGGAATGGGCTGAGCAGGGCTTGCATTGATGGGGTTGTCGGGAAGACTTTATGTGCCCTCGGTCGATACTAGAGACGGACGAGCTGCAGCTGTCGTATCCAAGTTTTTGGCACGCCGCCCAGGGCTAACTGTTTATCGATAAGACCAGCAGAAGCGAGGCCCGCTAGCAGGGCTCAGCATTTGCTCTGAGCTCTGGCAGCTTATGCACTCAGGGGCCCCGGTCAGACAGTAACGAGGGTACGGAGGTACCTGTCGTCGTCTGCTTCCGACTGCCGTGGGACGATATCTCGATATCCGTCCGGCAAAGCCAACAGCTTGCGTTCCCGTTGCAGCTCTGTCGCACCGTGCCATCGCGCAGACACTCCGGCCGCGAAGCGCAGCCAGGGTGGAGGGAGGAATGGGTTCATGGCCCAGCCCAACGACCCTTAAACGATAAGTTGGGCCCCACCACGCTGCTCATCACTCACCTTGTCACTCTGATGCGTTGTGGAGGCGACAATCACGACGACCGCTACGAACACATGCTACGACCGGCCGTCGCAGGGAAGACCGATCGATGAGCAGCGGCACTTGCCATTACGGTCCTGTCCTGCAAGCATATTGCATCCACGCATGCAAAGCCGACATCGTGCAAGAACGCCTGTGGTCATCCTGTGCCTTGCAAAGCAAGACACGGATGTCAATTGTACGCGAGTTTGGCCGGTGGTGAACGCCACGAAATCAGGTGCGCCAGCGAGCAACGTCTGGTTTCAGCCGGCCAACTGTCGCTTGCATCGCAAGCACGAGAGAGCCTATGAGCCGCGAGAGCTGAAGGGGGGATTGGAGCATGGAGGCTCGAGGATCGAGGTTCGAGGTTCGAGGCCGAAACCTTGCTGGCATCTCGCAGACACCCTGCCGCCAATTGAAGCCGATCCAGGCATACCAGTGGCTGGATCGATAGGCCGGCGGGACATACATCCACGTAGTGCAGAAGCATAGATCGCAGTAGTAGATGAGCAAAGCGTGAACCTTCCGGCTGGGGCTAGAGATGTCAACGGTCGAGGCACTTCCATCACGGTCAAAAGGGTAAGCTGGGCGGCCGGCAAGGCAAGGTGGTGGTGGGCTAAGCCTGCTGGCATGGGAGC
Source organism: Coleophoma cylindrospora (assembly GCA_003369665.1). NCBI lineage: Eukaryota > Fungi > Ascomycota > Leotiomycetes > Helotiales > Dermateaceae > Coleophoma > Coleophoma cylindrospora. The sequence goes on from PDLM01000010.1 coordinate 993,620, forward strand.
GTCGTGCACCCTATTTTATGCTAGGTAGGGGTCCTGGGGTTGGACTTGGCCCAGCGTCAGCCAGTCTTTCGCCTCTGGCGTCTCTGGCATATCCGCGTCCCTCCCCTTTCCTTTCCCTTCCTTTCCTTGCCTTTTCCTGAGCCCTCCCTCTCCCGTGCTGCTCCCTCGGCCTGGGTCTCGGGGGAGGAGGGCGCGCACGTCATGGGCGGATGGGTGATGGCAAGTGGCCAGCTCGCCGTCCCAGATAAGAGCACACCTGAAACCCACTCTCCCCTTGGCCAGCCAAAACCGCCAGCCCAGAAAGCACGGATGCCGCTAGAGCGCATTCTCTCCAATTGAGGGGTTGATCGATAAAAGTCTACCACTGCCCCGCTTCTTCAGCACCTGCACTCCTATCAGCTCCTCCCACCACCGACGCTTCTGCCTTCTCAGCCTACCTCACTCTGCCTGCCTGCCAGCTCCCAGCTCCCAGCTCCCACCCATATATGCGCCAGTCCCCTTCCAACCCGCACGCAGGCTCTTCACTTCGATCCTTCACTTAACCCGCCTTCTCGCACTGTCCTTTCTGTCGTTCGACTGAATCCCCTCTGCGACTCTTCCTCTCAACCAAACATCACATCATCATCCTCCTGTGGTCTTGCTCGATCACTCCCTCATCTTCACCTCGCCCGTCAACGACTAACAACCTCTCCTATCTCATCTCTTCCAAGAAGTTCGTCTGTTCTCTTGCTTGCTCGCGCTGACCTTCCACTCCTCGACCCATCGTCATTTTATCATATCATCCATCACCTTCCATCCCAATCCTTTCTCTGCTCTCTGCGGAGGTTCTGTTCTGCCACGATGTATCTTTCTTTGCGTATTGCCCGTTCCGTCCGTTTCTATGCACACTACCGCGACACAGCGTTCTTTGTGTGAGTGCGCGCGGACATTGAGACTTTAAGCCAGGTTTTCGAGAAATCATCAATTATGTCCAAGCTCTTTATCGGGTAAGTTGCTCCCCCCTCCGCCTGCTCGTCCCAACATGGCTGACCTCGCAATAGCGGCCTTGCATGGCACACTGATGAGAATGCTCTTCGTCAAAAGTTCGAGGAGTTCGGCGCCGTCGAGGAGGCCGTAAGTTGTTGAAAAAATCGCAGCACGCGAGCGCAATGCTGATCTTGCATAGGTCGTGGTCAAGGACCGTGACACTGGTCGCAGCCGTGGCTTCGGCTTCGTCCGATACGGCCAAGAGTCCGATGCTGAAGCTGCCATTGCTGCCATGAACAACATTGAGTAAGTCAAGATACCAATCTTTTTGTTTGATCGAAGACGCTGATATCTCGCAGGTTCGATGGCCGCACTATCCGAGTCGACAAGGCTTCCGAGCGTGGATCCGGCGGCGGTGGAGGATTCGGAGGTAAGATTCACTCTACTTTTTTGAAGGTTTGCATCTACCCTTCAGAGCACCATCTGACACACAATACAGGTGGCCGTGGAGGCGGTGGTGGATACGGTGGTGGACGTGGTGGTTACGGAGGCGGTGGTAAGTTCTCATTCTAACCGCCGCAAGAGCATTGCAACTGGCATCTGGACTCAGTTAACACTTAACAGGAGGATACGGTGGTGGCCGTGGTGGCTACGGAGGTGGTGAGGGTGGATACCAAGGAGGCGGAGGCGGTGGATACTCCGGTGGTGGTAAGTCGATTCCAGATCCCGCGCGTTCCATACCATTTATTCCATGTACTGATTTGATGTAGGAGGATACCAAGGTGGTGGAGGTGGATACGGTGGCGGCGAGCAGGGTGGACAGCGCGGCTGGAACTAAATCCATGCTATCGAGCGATTCTTCTCTCCGATCTCGCGCGTTGGTACGATATGAGGACAAGAAAAAAGTTCAACTTGGGTTGCTTCAGCAAAGGTTAATTGTGTGGTCACCGAAGACACTCGTCAACGGTTCCTCGTGGTACTCTGGATGCGGGTTGGCCTTGGTGAGCTTCACGCTTGCTCGGAGTTTTGGGGGTTTCTACCTTTTGCTCGGTCACATTTCTAATGGTCTCGTCACACACATTACATCTCAAGTCTGATTTTTCAGCCTTGATCACTTTGATCAAGGTGTCTCTCCATATGGACTGCTCTTTTGCAGGTCTAGTCTAGGGCAGTTGGCCAAACAAGAAATGAAATGAATGCGATGCTTCCGAAAGTCTCACTTCTCGGTCTCCTCTTGATCGTGCGTGCCTGTCTTCTTGACTTCGTTCTCGGCACCTTGACTAGCTACTCGACTTGCTTCAGCCGTTGTAGCAATCTGCTCTTCGATGTCACGGACTCTGTTGGCGAGGTCCTTTACGTGCCCATCTCCACTCTCGGGACTTAACTCATCCAGGGATTTCTCCAGACCAAAGAGGTAGTCCTTATTGAGTCCACTCGGACCCTCACTTCTCTGTATATGCTCTGCGAGCTTCTGCGGATCTTGGGGCCCCACAAACTGATCATTGTCCGGCGTACCAATGTAGACCATGGTACGGAAAGTCGGTGTACCGTCCGCAGGGTGGAAGTCCGTGTAGTGCACAGTATAGCCATTGATCTCGCGGATATCGAGATACTCCTTGACTTCGTCGACTTTCGAAGCCTCTATCCGATAGGCCGTGCCCCAGACTTTGTCCGAACCACTCTCGTGGGCATCGTCCAGTGTCTCCCAGAACGACCGCTCCAGCAGCGTCACCACTCTGCCTGGGGCCTCTGGAGTTCCGCGGTGGTCTTGACTGTGACGGCCGTCAGTGAGGATGCTAGATCGCATCTACTTGGGAGAGAGCTCTTCCTCACCTTGCCTTGAAAGTAACATCTATTTAGCTTACGGTCGTCGAAATCTCACACGAAACAAGGAGAATCACAAACCTGCCAAAAACGTCGCACATAGCCGGTGACATATCCTGCAACACGCTGATCTGGGAGTCACACTTCAGTCCGATGTTCGAAGACGGGGCAAACAGGTGGAGGGGCATCCTCTTGTTCCCATACCGAAGTGTGGCGGTCCTTTCCAGATCAAACTGCCATAACCAAAAATCCAGAAATCCGACGCTGCTTCGGCCAAAGGACTTCCGCCGGCCGCCATATCCTCTGCTCTGCGTGGTGTTGGAGCCACTCGGGATCGCTGTAGTGCTCCTTAAGGATTCTAAGTCGGAGAGCTTGGACTTTGAGGAGTTTGAGATGGGATGAAACTGCAAATCAGGTCGGATCGAAAGCAACTCCAACCCAAATCCAAATTCGGCCGGCGCTGATGCGTGGAAAGTCGATCCTCGGTGGGAGATTGCCAAGAGCGCTCCCGACAGGACCCCTGCGCGCTGCTCCTCCTGGTTCCCCTTTAGACTGGGACTTGGGGGGGATACGCGCATACGAATGGGGAGGTACAAATGCGGTATGCGACAGCGATAGCGACCGGAATTTCTAGTCTTTCCGAATACCAACCTTCATTTGTCTCTCTCCACCTCCTTTCCATTTTGTATATTGCCCGCCATCATTTAGAGTGTCTTGAAATCACTGTGCGTTGTTTGTGGGCCTGACCGACCGCTTGCTGTGTCTTGAAGCTCCGCTCACTTGAGCTGGACCGGTGACATTCACTCAACCTTAAGCCCTGAAAGCTATTCGAACCTTCCTCCTGTCAAAAACCCCGCCAAATTCTTTCAACCGTCAAAGGTTCGCGGTTCTGAACTTGCGCGCTCGTTCAAAGTCCTCACAATGGCGTATAATAAAACCTTCAATCCAGACTCGCTGCCTGCGTAAGTTCTTCGCAGGATTTACCCCTCCAACCAGACAGACGCGTCTAACAGATTGCAGATTTGCAGAGCCAGAAAGGGTAGGCACGATTTGATATATATTTTTCTTGTGCTGATCGGTCTGGGAAATGCAGAAACACAATGATAGTCCATCGCAGCGACCTCCCACCTCAAGCCAATACAGCAACAAGCCTGCTCCTCCTCTCCCTAACACCCACGCCCAACCCGCGATGGGCCGGCTATCACCCCAGGTGCCACCTCCTCAAAACTATGGCTATAGCTCCCATGCATCGCCGACCTCTCACGGCTATAACTCTCCTCCAGGAGGAAACTATGGTGCTCCTCGGCCGCAGCCGCAGCAACACCGACCACAGCCTGTCTCAAGACCTCCCCCTTCTCCAGCCCCGGGAGATCATAGAGACCCCGCCCTTCTCCCACTCTTCAAAGCGGTGGACAAAGATCGTGAGGTGAACCTTCCACAGTGCTAGGTGGCTTTATTGACTGGGAGCAGGTAGCGGTACACTGAGCGAACGGGAATTGAGCGCAGCTCTTGTGAACGGAGACTGGTCATCTTTCGACCCGCATACGGTCAAGATGATGATTCGTATGTTTGATAGCGACCGATCAGGAACCATCAACTTCGATGAGTTCTGTGGCCTGTGGGGTTTCCTAGCAGCATGGCGGGGTCTGTTCGACCGGTTTGATGTGGATAAGAGTGGCAGCATCTCCTTGGATGAGTTCACAAATGCTCTGGCAGCGTTTGGCTACCGACTGAGCCAGCAGTTTGTGGTCATCCTGTTCCGAACCTTCGACAAGAGAAATGAGGGAGCTATTAGTTTCGATCTCTTCGTGCAAAGCTGCATCAGCTTGAAGAGAATGACAGATGTGTTCAAGAAGTATGACGATGATAGAGATGGGTTTATTACCTTGTCCTTGTAGGTGGCTTCTTTCTGACCAGCAGCACCACCTTTGCTAATATTGCATACAGCGAGGATTTCTTGACGGAAATTATCAGACAACGGTAGGGACTGCAGAGAACAAAGGCCGCGCCATCTAAACTCGAACGTGGTAAGCGTCTGCAATAATATACAATATGATACCAATCTAATCACAAGTCTGGTTTTCTGTGATCATGACAGCACTTTATGCTTGAGTTCCAGTTGCTTCGGCTCTTTGCGTGCCTGTGCCAAACTGATTTAAAGCGTTATGAGGTATGAAGTAGCCAGCTAGGTGAGTTAGGGTTAGCAGACTTACTCAAAGATAGTGAGGTTTGACAAGAAATTGTCTTCTGTAAACAGGGATGAAGCTTGTCACTGGCAAAACAATGATAGGATGCTGGATTCTCAGAATTATTGAGTAAATGGTAAGGAAAGGTAGGTGGGCAAGTAGGTTGATAGGTAGGTAGATACGTACCGTACCTTGAGACCTTCTACGCGAGCTCTTGATTGCTTTTTGACGTGCTTGTAGCGACCTACATTGGTGTCAAAACTGATTGGGCGGATCCGAGAAACCCGATGCCATTCAAATTCGCCTTCTCCACATTTCGAGCTACTAAGTGCTTTGCTAGTCTACCAGAACGGGTGCCAATAATTTGTCCGAAATCATTTTTCTGTTTTTTATCTCTTGAACGTGCTACCCCGGAGAGGTCCCCAACATTGACTGACCTCAGTTCCGATCCTTTGCTGGCGAGATGGCTTCAGCAGGTGCCGGGAGCTCAATCGAGCTTGGCAACATCTCGACTGATGCGTCGGAGCATCATCGAACGCAAGTCTCCGCCCCGACTTATGCACGAGGTACCCTTTCGGATTCCTCTGGAGCTACAGAAGATATCGTCCAGTCTCAATCTCTTGAACCAACTGATGGTGGACGTTCGGCTTGGAGGTTGTTGTTCTGTACTTTTATGTTCGAGGCACTTCTTTGGGGTGAGTTTACTTCCTTTTTTTCCCCTTTCCTTGGATTCCTGTCAGGCTAGGCTCTCTGCACTTTCCACGCCGCGCAGCCTTAAGAGAGGATGTGCAATCGCTGGAATCAAAAGACTCTGACCTTGTATTTGGTAGGATTTCCACTTTCCTTTGGTGTCTTCCAGGATTATTATGCAAAACTTGACGCGCTTAAGGATAGTCCATACCTGACCATTATTGGAACGTAAGTTTGTTGTTCATATTTGTTTTTCTCATGATACTGTTTAAACATGGCTCTTCTAGAGATAAAAGTGGCCTTGCAACATCCAGAGCCATGTACAAGTGCTAAGTTGGCTCTCGTGGGTGCGTGCATTGCCCACAACGAATTCACAGTAAAGTTCTGTGCAAAAAGCCTTTGCTGCCCAGCGTCTCTGATGGACTTTCCTGACAGTGCTGCAGCACCGCAACAGGAATCCCATTCCTTAGCGGCCCTCTCATGACTCCGCTTGTCAGACGGCACGCAAAGTATCAAAGGCATATGGTGTATCTCGGCTGGACAATGTGTATCCTGGGACTTGTTGCAGGCTCATTTGCCGATACATTGCCTACCTTAATAGTCACCCAAGGAATCATGTATGGTGGTAAGTGAAACTCTTTCCCACCGTGAACCATCGAGTCTAAGACGCCTATAGTTGGGTTTGCACTGTTCTATTCCCCAATTATCAGTATGGTCAATGAGTGGTGGGTTCTCCGGAGAGGTCTTGCTTTTGGCATCATTACTAGTGCTTCTGGGTTCTCCCTGGTCGCCATGCCGTTCATTGTTGGTAAGGATATCATCTTAAACTGTCCCTATATTGCTAATGGGTGGTTCACAGATAAGCTATTGAATAAGTATGGCTATAAGCTCACTCTGCGGGCAATGGCAGTTTCGCTTGCTATTCTGACCGGCCCACTTCTACCGTTATTTAAAGGCCGCCTGCCAGTGTCAGAGAGCAGTGTATCACAAAAGACCGATTGGTCCTTTGTCAAGAAGCCGATCTTCTGGTTCTACTGCGCCGCCAATGTTACGCAGGGACTCGGCTTCTTCTTCCCCTCGCTATACCTGCCGTCCTATGCTACGTCCATAGGTTTGTCATCAACGCAAGGAGCACTACTTCTTGCCCTCCTTGGATTATCACAAGTCTTCGGACAACTAGCATTTGGCTATCTCTCCGATGGTCGGTTGCCCGTAAACGTGCTAGCCATGGCATCAGGACTCATAGCAGCTGCTGCCGCCTTCATACTATGGGGGTTGGCGCGCTCTCTTGGTCCGCTCATCGCGTTCACTCTCATCTACGGGTTCTTTGGCTACGGGTTTGCTGCTCTGCGTGCTCGGCTCGGTCTAGCGGTCTCTGGCGAACCGGCTGCTGCGCTTGCCGTCTTCTCAATCTTCTGCGCTGGTCAGGGTGTGGGGAATGTCATGGCTGGCCCAGTCAGTGCTGGACTACTGTCCAACGTTATTCGAGTGGGCAGCTATGGAGCATCAAAGTATCGCACGATGGTCATTTTCACAGGCGCTTCCTTGGTTGTTAGTGCGCTCTGTGTTGGATCTCTGTATCTTCGGCCGAAGCGGCTGCGGACTTGGTAGAGGAAAGATGCGAAAGTTTTCCCAGCATGGGTTTATTTTCAGTTTGCTCTCCGGGTGATCTGCTTCCTGCATTCTTCCCGTACAGCAAAGTATATTTTGTGGATATTTTCCGACTTGCGATTTGTGGAGGCAGGGAGGTTGTGACATTAACTTCCGAACGTCATGTCCTGTTCCTAGCGAACTTAGTCCACCAAGGAGCTGAGGCGGGCATGTGGAGAATGGGGAAGTGAATGCGAGCACGAATAGAATCTTGCATGCAAAACCATAGTTGCCGACTTCTTCCCATGGAATTGCCGTAGGCTAGGTAGGATTGATTGATAGACTCTCCGTAGAGTAAGAAGAGCGGCCCAAAACCAGTCCCAACAGTCCCAACAACAGCAAGGTCAGCATAGACAGACCTGAGTTAATTCTCCCCCGCTCCAGCTTCCTCTCCAAGTCTCCTAAGTCTACCTGACCCCCAAAACAGAAACGTCCTATGCACGATCCTCATCTGATGCTCATTCGGTCCGAGCATCTTAGTATAGCTGCTCTCGGCGGAGCCAAATCCAAGGGCCAGGTCTCCGCAAGTGAGCATGGCCGGGTAAATCTATAAGGCACATTGAAACATTGTCCGCACGGTCGTATCAGCACAGAGATCGGGACGTGAGGTTTTGCTGGAGTAAGTGGGTGGTCACATGACAGGAACTCTAAATATGGGAAGAAACGTGGATGTGGACGTGACGGGCGGTGCAAGTAGTACTAAGGAAATCGCTTTCCACGTTGATCCTCTAGCCTTACACCACCCCCTTCATCTTTCTTCATCCTTCGTCGTCTTCCTCCCCCCTTCCTCCTCTTTTATTGCCTGGTTTATCCATTGTTTGTTTTCCAGATCACATCTGAGGGAAAGAGGAGAGCTAGGGAGTGGCAAAAAGTAGTGCTGTGCACTCATTTCGCCCACCTGATTCTTCATCCTATAATATATATATACCCCCTACCTATTCCGTCTAAATCCGTATCTTAACCCTCTCACTCAGTCATTCACTCACCCTCATCCAATCGCATCCTTGGCATCGCATTGTGCATCATAGACATCATATATATTTCAATATCAACATCACACCATAATGCCAACCACCAAGTCCTCGGATCAACCGCAGCACATCCAGCACATCCCGCACGAAGGGAAGAGCAGGAGAGAGACGCATAAGGCCTCTTGCCAGTGCGCCGCTGTCAAGTTCGAGGTCACGCTCAACACACCACTGCATATGGACAATCAATGCCCTTGCGCTCTCTGCCAGAATCAGCTGTATGAACTGTTGTATCCAGCTCGGAAGGACGTAGTCTTCACCCAAGGTATGTTGGTTTACTTTGCGCTTTTTCTTGGTTTCCGGTCCCGTGGTGTAATGCTCCGGTGCTTTATCTTTCATTTCCTGCTTCGTCTGCTGTTCTGGATTGGTGCATTGGGTGGTGTTTCGGATCGTTCGTGTGTACGAATCAAACGCTTAAGGGAGTTACCCGTGAGCTCTAGCCTTTGAAGATTTTTGTTCAGTTGGACATTGATTTCATGCTCTTTGCTTATTTTGGCTCTGCTGGTAACCTTGCAGCAAACTGTATGTATGCCATGAACTGCATGCTTGGAAGTCTTGGCTTAGTTCGCAAAGACGACTCCTACCAATTTATCTCTAGCTTTCGTAACTGCCGAGCTCTAAATATCACCTCGAGCTCTTCATCAGTATCCATTTGCGACCTCTGCTAACGATTAAAACAGGCGCCGACAATCTCAAGGAGTTTATCCTCCCCTTGAGAGAGAAGCAAATACATAAATTTTGCAAGTCATGTGGCGCCCGCGTGATGATCGACCTGCAAAAGATGAAGGCTGGAGAGACAGATCCGGAAAAGGATGTTGTGGCCATAAATGTACTGTCCTACCCTTCCCTTTCCCCAATTCTCTTGGAATATACATATAATGGTAGTGTGTCCTATACTGACCCATTTATTGCGCACATTAGAAGAGAGATTTTGTGCATCCCCTTATCGACTGGGAGATCATGGCTCAGATGAAATTGGCTTTTGAGGAAGCCGAGGACAGGCAAAAGGCCGAGAACGAAGCTTCTGAGAGGAAGCCACAGAATCAGAGCAGCGGTACTCCTGTCTCTGTCTAAGGTTTTTTCTTGGTTGTCGTGTTTTCGCCGGTGCTGTGGGAATTAGGAGTAATTGGGGTTGGGCGCTTCTTTTGGAGGGAATACTGGGCGTTGCCCTATGTTTGCAGGTATTGTTGTGCTGTTATATCTTCTGCTTCCACCGAGGTAGAGCTTAAAATAAAGCCGTATTCGTAGTTCTTAAAGCTCGATGCCAAATAATATCTCGTCGCATTTGAAAGGCTCAGATGTCTCCCGCTTCTGAATCACCTGGCTACTCGCCCCGTGATTAAGACAACTACAATTTCACCTGCCTATTTCATATACCAATCAGTGGGGCCGGAAAAGATCCAAGAACGAGAGTCCTTTAAACCCATCATCAACAACTTCACTTCTATAGTCTCTCCTCCTATCCTCTGCTCTCCTCTCTCTTTCTCATACATACAATCCCTCACCACCCTAGAAAATGACTTCCCCAGCCCCCGCCCTCGCCCCCAACCCAACCACCTACCAAGCAAACTGCCACTGCCGCGCCGTCCAGTTCAGCATCACCCTCCCACAGCCCTTCCCACTCACCAAGGTCAATAAATGCAACTGCACCATCTGCACCCAGCACGGCTACCTCCTGATCTACCCGAAGCGACGCGACGTCGTCTTCACATCCGGTACCCCCACCCCCCTCTTCTTGATTTCCTCTTGCCGTTGTTTTTCTTTCTTCTTTCCTAGCTCCTAAGCGCGTGTTCGTGTCAGGTTTTTCTTGAACGAGGTTTTTCCTTTCTTTTTTTTCAAGAGTCGGGTTAGAGAGATAGACAGAGCCTCCCCGGACTGACATGGGCGTGACGGCGGGCACGGTGCAGGCTACGAGACCCTGAAGGAATATACCTTCTACACGCACAAGAAGATCCATAAGTTCTGCGGGCAGTGCGGGAGCAGTATCTTGATTGATTTCCAGCGCCCCAAGTGGACGGGCGATGCGGACCCGGAGAAGGATTTCATTGCGATTAATGTATGCTGATCCCTCTCCTCGTTTCTTATGGTTTTTCCTGTTGGGTGTTTGTCACCTTTTTTATTATAAGAGGTTTTCAATTGGGAGCCAACTGCTGTTTGAGAGATGGTTCTGCTTTTGCTATTGAGAGGTTTGCTGTAGCTTTAAAGAGGTTGCTTTGGTTTAGGGGCAACTTTAGGGGAGAGGGGGAAAGGGTGTAGGTTGGGTTGACCAGCGGATTTACAGGGAATATGAAAGTTGATGAGAAATTTGGAATAGATGCGCAATATCACCGATCCCGAGGTCGATTTAGAGCAGATGGAATGGAGGTACTTTGATGGACGGAACATTTATGGGCCTCTGGAGGAAAGTGAGGGCGTAAAGGAGGGAGAGAGTAAATGAATGAACGAACAATTGAATGAGGTAGGGCGTCAAGCAAGATGGTGGTAAGAAGGAGAAAGTGGAGAGGGCATGGGGGAGTCTGTGGTTTGCTTGGGCTTTGGTTGCTTCAGACGAGACATCTCCAATGGTTGAGCAAACAGCAATTCTCATGGGTATGCGAAGGAGGGAGGAGAAATATGTGCTAAGGCTGGAAGCAATAGATCACCAGGATACAAGCAGAGAGGCATATGAATGAATGAATGTAGGTATTTGAAGCGCTGCTTTCCTCTCGATTAAATAACATATATCTACCTGTACCCTACAACCCCCTCGAGTCTGATATCATACACAATCTCCCTTTCCTTAAGACGCAATTCTATGATCTTACACGCCGGTGTGCCTCCTTGACTAGCTTTTCTCTCCGTGGGCGACCCTTCTAACTCACTCTCGCAACTCCCACTCACATTCTGGTATGTCATCCTTGATCATCCTGAACTATGGTTCGAACTCCATCGCTTGGTAAAAAATAAATGCACAAAGACAAAGGCCGGGAATATGTCGCGCCAGGTTTCCGTGTCGCCATGCATGCCGCTACATGTAGGACACCGTGCATGTTCAACCAGAAAACAAACCGAGAGACAGGTCCCAGCCATAACTCAAAAACGCCATATAAACACCGCAAGGGATCGACCCCAAAAACCATCAAAAGTGGTTGCAAATACATTCCAACACGCTATGGTATCATCGCCATCGTGGTTTGTCTAGTCCCTTAGAATCCTTGGATGTCGCGCTGTTTACACTGCTGTTTCTGCGCAGCGTTGCTGAAGCCGTAGCGAACGTTTGTGGGCTCCCTTCTCCTGTCGTCCCAAAGCTCTGACGGCCACGTGGAGTTGGCAATAAGCTGATTCTACGCGTTGCGGCCAGCGAGCTAGCCGGTCTTTTGGTCAAAGGTGGACGTGATCGATCTGGGCTACACGCTGGATCACTTGATGTTGGCTGGAAAGAGGATCGTCGATTTGTGAGTGCTGACATGGAAGACTTAGATGCCAGACGCGGTCGTGGGGTTGTTGCAGCGAGTACCTGTTGCGAATATGGTCCAGGCGAGGCCGAGGATTTACGTAGTACCTGCTGTGAATATGGTCCCGGAGAGGGGGCGGATTTGCGTAGTACTTGCTGCGAATATGGTCCGGGAGAGGGGGCGGATCTGCGTAGTACTTGCTGCGAATATGGTCCAGGAGAGGCAGAAGATTGACGATCCCGAATTGCAAGACGTGATGCAGAGGTCCTTGCTGGAGTTGGTGTTGTACCTGGCATGGGAGACGAAGACGATTCCCTTGTGAGAGGGCTGCGAAAGGGTATTCGAGAGTCGGATCCGATAGGACTGCTAGACTTCCGGTGTGGACTTGGAGTTGTGAGACTGAGAGGCTTGAAATTATGACCAATTACTGTGCCGGTGGTATTGACGCTGGAGTTCCATCTCGGTCTGGTGTCGGTTATTGACCTAGTAAGTCGATTTCCAGTTGGGGTAGCCGATCCCTGTCTGGGTGAAGGTGAGGCTCTACCAGCGGTGCCTCCATAGCTTGTGAAACGAGGAGTGGCTCCTTTGCGAGGAAGCTGACTTGTACTTGGGGGCATGCTGGCATTCCGTCTTCCCCCTGATTGCGGCGGGTTGCTGGGTGCGAATCGTACCTTTCCATTCTTGGATGGGGTTAATGAATCATAGCCTGACATAACAACTGATGAGGCAGGTGAGCTGCCGGGTGTGTCCAGACTCCCGATAGTAGACCTGTCATTCGAGACCATACTTGAAATTGAATCCCGAAGTTGTTGGTTCCTCCTGTCCGCTTGAATCTCATCCAGACTATGGTCAAGCTCAACCATCATCTCCTTGAGGCTCTCCCACTTGCGTTGCATATCAGAATGTAGTCGCAAGATCTCTCCGTTGACGGTCAATCGATCTTTCACGCCCTTGTCAATGATAGATAAAACCCGCTCAATTGCAGGTCCATAATGCAGCTTCTTTGCTTCGTAACTTTCAATCTTCTTACCCATGGCTGCAGGGTTGTTCAGATGAGCCCCTGCATCAACAGCTTCCCGGAGCTTAACAACACTGCGCTCAACCGACTCATACATCTTCTGGGCTTGCCGGCCAGCGCCTCGGAATACCAAGACCCAACGATCTTCACCTAGTTCTCTTCTCAACGATTCAGCATCTTTCTCGAGATTCTTCCAGCTGGCTTCAAGATGACCACGCTTCTCCTCCAGTTCTTCGCAAGCGGTTGGGAAAATGTCCTCAGCTCGTGTATGAAACGTAGACAACCTCATTGGGAGGAAGTCCAACGACGCTCGTAAGGGTTGCATCCTTGCAAACAAAGCTAAGAGACTAGAATCATCTTGTGCCATCGCTGGTGTGGTTGGAGTGGCAGGGCCTAGAAGGCTGGTTTGAAGCGTAAAGCGATTGCTGGCTCTGCTCCTGGTTGCTGCAGGTGGGGTTTCTTCCACAATCGTTTCTAGTTCTCCAATATCAACACCATCATGTGCAGGCTCAGCCATCAAGTTCTTGTGTCGCTTCTCCTCCATCTCGAACACCAGTCGCGACAAGATATCCATTTCATTGCCAATGTCTCCCAGTACCGTATTCCATAGTTCCTCCCATTCCATAGCCATTTCCACGGATATTTTGACCGCTCTTAATGTGTTCTTGATTTTGTCCCATTCATTAAGAATATCCTCAACCTGCATAACGACACGTTGAAGCTCATCTGCAGAAACGGTGCCTATGTCATCCCGGCTTTGCAGAGCTTCAATGGCGGTTACGTAGACGTTGATCAGCTCCTCGAAGCGGGTAATAGCATTGTCCACTTCCGCAAGGCCTTCTCTGCCACCAGCAGCTGCCCATTCCACATCGTCTTCCCCATCCAGCCCCGATACTACATCTGAGGCCTTGAAGATCCACTTTCTGATCTGTTCCGCCGCTCCCATCAACGCTCGCGAGGCATCTCGAGATGTTTTGATGGCAGCAACCTTGGTAGACAGTGACTCGGCATCAGGCAATTGTAGTGAGGTCAGCTGTGCGAGTTGACTGGCGAATGATGCCCTTGAAAGCGTATATATTGATCCTGCGCGGGGTAAGCCGAAGGGGTTGAAATATGACGGCGAATCGTTGCTTGACTCGCCCGTCCTGGGAGTTTGCGGTGGGGTGTCTTTAGGTATGGGAGGCGGTGGTAGGTCATCATAATCGTCGCCGGGTAGGATGCGGTCAAGATGCGCTCTCCTCGTGTCTGGCATCGCTTTGGTCCCATTTCCATTGGTATGTTCGGGCAATCTGTACTTTTGCGAATCCATGCCCAGCGGCTCGGCGAGGGCCGCCATGACCGTATCCTCAAAGGATGAGCCCACAGAATGGGTGCGGTCCGGATTCTCAACAACGCCAAAGTCGCTGAAGCTCCTTACGGAGACCTCTGGACGGAGGAAGCCAGCGCTGGCACCGCTCCAAGCTCGTCCCCGACGTTCAATGAGGGACGCGTTGGAGGAATTTGCTTGGTGGTTGAAGTCGAAGTTGCGGATGTGATCTTCGGGGATGCGTCCAATGTGGTCGTGGACGGAGGAAGGGCTACTGGAGCGGTCCTTGGAAGAGGCAAAACTTAGAGCTTTGAGGCGAGCAGCGAGGCCTGGTGAGGGTTTTCGCGCCTTGTGGAGCGTAGGCAGGTGCTCGAGTTGCGGATCGTTGTTGTCGGGGGTCGTCGTTCGCTCGAGTTTGGAGGTGAGGTCGCCCCTACGGCTCAAAAACGAGTCTGATCGCGATAAGGCATCTCTCAGCACTGTCATTGAGCTGGCGGGAAGATGGATGTAAAGGCAGGATCATTGGAGTCTGATGACGGCGCAAGGCGACGTTAACTGCTTGCAGCCAGCCAGCACTGCACCGACCAACGCGTGGGATCTACCGTGGCTTGGGGTGGAGTCGGGCGACCGTATTGGTGGTTCTGCAATCTGTGCTGCGCTGTCCAGCACGGCGGTGGGGTCCAAGCTGCAACAATACGCCAGTGGTCGGTCGGTCAGAATGCGCAGGATGATGAGGCTGTGGGACGGCGAGTAGAGAACACAGATGGACGATACGGTTGGGAAGAGTTGTTGTGGGCTGGTGGTTGGTGGTGATGGAAGGGAGGAAAGGCACAAGATGACATGTCACAGATTGAAGACGGCCAGCAGCTGGTGTATCAAAGTTCGGGATGGGGAATGGAACAGAGACACAGGGAATGGAGTCGGCCAACGGAGACACGAGAGGATTGGCTGAGACGGGGAGAGACGAGTTCGTTGTAAGTGTTTGCGGAAACATGTGCTCGAATCAACAGCGACGCGCGCCGCACCTTTCCCAGCCCAAGGTTGAATTCGGCGCACGACCAGGCCCGAATGCCCTCAGCCGCGGCCATTGCCAGAGTGCAAGGCTGCTGCAGCTGCGACAGAATGTTTCTGTTAATCCCCGAGAAGGGGCGTGGAGGGGTATTTGTATGAGCAGTACCGCAACGCTCTCCTCACACTGGCCGAGGAGGCAAGGGTGCACGCCGCCGCCATTCTCCTCTCCTCTCCTCTCCATTTCCTGGCCATCCCTTCCCTCTCTATTTATTGTCGCTGCTCCAGTGTTGTGCAGCAGCACCACGGCTGCTCATATCCCGAGATGAGGATGGCTCGTACTCATGGCTCCGCGACATTGCAGCTCGTCATCGGTGATTTCCATGCTTGCAGAGAGCGTGAGGTGTCCCCATCCGCGACGGACGGTGTGCAAGCATCCCCCCAGCCCCGGCTCTGCGCGACCCCATCTGTGTCTGCACCAGCGTGATCCAGCGTGCGACGTTTGGAACCGGCATGCACCTGAGGGCGCGTGCCGGAGCTGGTTGCCGTCGTCATGGCGGGAAGGAAAACATCAGAGGAATGGGTTGTGCATGTCAATAAAAGCTCGCGATGTCCACCGTCGAAACCTCAGTCCCTCTGCAACGGTACTTCTCTCCAGCCCAGCCCCGGCCTCGTACGATCCACACATCCTCGCTTCTAGAAGAATTGCCTGACCAGGGCCCTCGACGACGCCTCGGAGCAGATAGAGTCGCGGTTTGATTTGGTTTCAAGACGCGATTGTGTTCCACCGCAGCAGCTCTGGGCCAGTCACACGCAGCGTCGGCTTGACACGCGCATTGACCGGTCACCAAGCACGCTGCCCTGCAAGCCTTACCCGCTGCTACTGGACTGTCCTTCCAGCAAGTCTGCTCACTATTGCCAGTAACTCCATCTCCATCTCCACCACCACCTCGCCCACCTCTTGATCAACCTACTCTATTCCGCTCCACTGCAATCCGGGCGCCGAAAAAGTTCGGTCTGTACCGGTGCAACCTCACTACCTGTGCTATTGCCACTCTACACTACTCTGCACATCGACTACGCTACCCTACGCTGCCCTACGCTCGCAACGTCCCAGGCGGCTGGACCCTAATCCGGAAGCACAACTCCTTTCCTTTCTGGGGACAACGCCTCGCCCACCCCTTACCCTCGCCCAAACGG
>PDLM01000010.1:1013864-1116409 GCA_003369665.1 Coleophoma cylindrospora
CTTGCACTATACCCCCCGAATTTGACTTCTCTCTAAGCACATAGTTTCGGAACCAGAATACCAACCTTTTCTGTCAATGTTAGTGGCCACTGCAATGTATATAACGCACCGGCGTCTATGGAGAGTTCCAACCGGCTGCTGTCCAAAAGCTCAAGCTTGACTTGACGTATAACGTGACTAACAACTCGTCAGTTGCCTCTTCAGCCGGCAATGAAGCTCGCGACGATGTCAACAATGCGGAGTCGAACACAGGGTTTGGCCGGGCTGCTATCCAAAGCTGCAAGACTTGGGTTGGCGTATACAGACTAAGAACATAGTCCTCTCAAGAAGCTGCGCCGTGAGGCATTTTTCGAGTATAAAGAGGCCATCCTGGTAAGGTAACTTACCTTCTATATCTTTATAGAAAATCATTCATTAAGAGACCAAAGTTCCTTCTCTGCCTTGCACCAGAAGGGGAGAAATGTCCCACACCAGGAAGCACCATCATCCATCTCTGATCAAGTCCACACCATGGCACCCACAATCCCCAGCTCGCCCGATCCCCCCAGCGCTATTCACACCACACCCAACATCCACACCCACCTCGACGAGATCCTGGCTTTCCTCTGCATGCTAGTCCTCCTCGTCCTCATCGCAGCCCGCCATCTTCTCCACCACCACCGCCGCTCCCAACTCTCACGCTTCCCCTCCAAGCTCTCCCCGCATCCAACGCCCCGAATCCCTCCCGTCCGCACCCAGACCCGTGCTCACCTGCCCGCTCCCTCGACCTCATCCGACCAGACCTTTTCCAATGCCGACTGGTACTTTTCCACTTCCTCCGCGCTCTTGTCGACGGACCGTCCCGGTGCGCCCGCCCCCTGTGGTTGCTTCCAAAATGCCGCAGGAAGGAGTTCTCTGACCGAGGGATCAGCCCTGCCCGACGACCGCATCTCCATCCTCGACTTGGAAACAACACCGAGTTTCTCCGTGCTAGGCTACGGCTCCTGCTCCACATCCACGCCCACGGCCTTGACCTCCACCTCCACCGCCATCACCTCACTCACAACCACCACCCTGCCCAGCGGCGCCTCTTCGCCGCGAACCACGCACAAGACCGTCCGCTTCGCGCCCGATCCGGTTGTTCAACGGGCCCGCACGTGCAGCGAGATGGAACGCATCGCCCGTGCTGAGTACTTGCGCTCGCAGCGCTGGGAGGAGCGGGAAGAGACCTGGGCGTTTCGCCTGGTGGCTGCGCTGGTGGACGAGCAAGGGCGTGCGGGTCGGGGTGCTGGTGCTGCCGTGGCTCCTACGCCTGCTCTTGAGCCGGGTCCAGCTGGGAATGAGACGGCTTCGGTAGGGGAAAGCGGCGGCGCGGAGGTGGGGGATCTGGGGAAGAGGATGCAGAAGGATGGCGCGCTGGAGCGGAGGGTGTATGCTGCTGTGGGGAGGAGGTGGTATGATGTGGGGGACGAGCTTGACGAGGATGAGGGTATGAAGGTTTAAGAGGCGTTCAAAAGTGATAACTTGTATTTCTATATTTGCTTGCCAGAAAGAAAAATAAAATAGAAGATTTGTATTCTATTCTTGTCGGATGTTAGATGGTTTGGGTGTGTCTTTGGCGGGTTGACCCTTGGCTTGTTCTTGATGCCCTGCCTGCCTGCCTGGGTGGTGATATGCTATGCAGAATGGGATATTCCTTCAAAAGCCTCTGGGCTATTTCAAGTGATGGTATGCCGGGCCCCCTCCCTGGGGATTCATAAAGAACTGCAACATCAATGTCTAAAATTGATTGAGTGCGCTTTATTTAGGTAAGAAGTCAAGTGTGTATATACAGAACAGAGTAGAAGCTCTTTTGTTTTCCAAAATGTTGTAAGTTATGTACGGCAGAATTAAAACACAAAACCCCCTTCACCCCTCGAAAACCACATGCGGGCTGATTATACTGGGTCATCAGACTTAGATACACTATTTAAAAGGTTACTTAGTATACAAATCTTTTGGTGGTGGGCTGGAAATGACAGAGGAAAGGAAGCTTACTTGTGCGTAGTAGTCGTTTTGGTAGGTGCATTTAGAGGGAGCTATTAGCAATTAGTTCACGAGACGAGAGCTAGTATTGGGACCAAGATCAAGCAAAGGGAAGTTTCCTCGTACCAGTACAAGACATGCTACCAGTCCAGTTAAGACCGCCACAGCGTCCATACTGCAAGTAAAAGAAATCAGCATCTTGCCACATCACCGTCCAGCCGCAAGTACACAAGAGGGGAAAGAAGAGGAGACATAAACATACTTGAGCGACAGCCTCGTTGGCACTCAAAGCCAATATCCGCTCCGAGGCATGCTCCGCAACAGCGACAATCAACGCAGATGGATTTGTGCTCGGCATCCCAGGGAAGATGCTGGCATCGACCACGAAGAGGTTATCAGTGCCATACACCTTGGTGTCGAGATCCACCACGGCTGTTCCACCAGTACGACCGTCGTCGGTTCCGATCTTGGCTGTGCCGAGCCAGTGGTTAGAGCGGCGGTCGCCGATGTTGGCGTATGTGAGTGGCATCTTCCAACGGTCAGTATTTCTATAATCTGCGTTGTTTGGGGGATTGGAGCGAGGAGAGAGCGGGGAAAGCTACATTAGCTACGTAATCTGCTGCAGAGACGTTCGAGGCAGGTTGGAGGAACGTCAGGTTTTGCACCGTGTTGAGCGCAGAGACGACATGTTCGATCGATTTCACCACGGCTTCCGTATCGCCGTCATTTTGCAGCCAGGGGAGCGTCGAAACTACCATGTTGAGTCCCAATCCAATCGTTGTGCGTCCTCGTGAGGTGGCGCCCCGGCCGAGGTATTGGGATAATGTCATTGTTGCTGAAGCTGTCAGTTGTATTTATACTGGAATGAGTGAGGTGCTCTTACTTCCACTTGCTTCGCCTTCGGATCCCTCCACTCGAGCTGTGTATTGAAGCTGTCGGGTAATTCCGTCCGAACATTCGATTTCCTCCCAGAACATGGGGCCGATGTTTGGGGCTGCTTGTGCGAAAGGCCCAGTTCGGGAGTCTATCGAGGTTTGCTGTTAGAAAATTTTATTTCTCTTCGCCAGAGGAATACTTACTCAAGTAGTTCGTTGAATCGGTTGTGTTTGGTGTATTCCAAGCTGCTAACCAGTCGTAATACTTGACCGATGGATGCGAGATGACGAGATTTGTCTGGATAAATTAGCACTTTCCTGGCACGAAACGGATTAGTTATATCTTACATTAAGATGGTCGTCAAGATTCTCTCCCACGGGAAGCGTTATCCAGTATGTGCTATCGATCATTGTTGGGCCATCGGTGCTCTGATTAACAACACTCAGTTGATCCGTAGGACCAATTCCGCTGCGAAATAGGATCTTGGCCGTTCCGAAAGTGCCTGCAGAAAGAATCACACGACCAGTGGTGGAAGTAACGTTGACGACTCCCGCATAGCCTCCGTTGTTGAATGCTTCAACCTCGAGACCAGTAGCATGTCCGTTGTCTCGAACGACTCTTTTCACGCTCGTATTGAGCCACATATGGAAATTCGTCCTACCGTTGGCACTGACGAGATATGTTGCCATAGGACCTCCTCGCTCGCCATGTGAGTACATGTATGGTGTGTGAGCATACGTGCGGTTCTTCTGGTCCGGAACATCATTCGCAGTCACATTCGACCAGCCCGCATTGCCGAGTCCGGTACTGACTACATCAAAGCCTTCCTGCATGTACAATTTCCCATCGAGAGAGGGATGGTCCGTCCCTGGGATCCGTGACATTACCCGTGCGGATGCATTGGCCATGTCTGCAGCCTGCCAGCCTGCTGGGAAGTTGACATCCCAGTCTGCAGGGTTGGGCTGAGAGGATTAGTCTATTTATTTTATCTCGAGGAGAAAACACTTACATTCCACCAAAGTCCAGCATTTACTGCAGTGCCACCACCAAGGACACAACCAGCCATCTGATCCGTATCAGCACATGCAACCCCATTGGAACCTCCTGACTGCCAAATGCGGTTGCAAAGTCCTGGGACGTCAATCCACGTCAGGTTAGTACCGTCAAGCCAGCCACTCTCAGGTCGCAGAGTCCCGCCCCATCTCGCCGAACTCGCAGGTCCCTTCTCGATCAACAGGACGGAATGGCCGGCCTCTGACAGCTTATCCGCCATGGGAATGCCACCTGCACCTCCACCAACGACGATGTAATCGTAAGTAACACCGGTGGGGATCGTCTGCGACGAAACAGTGGTAGTCGAAGCTGCTGCAGTGGCAGTTGCGGTGTTGGTGTGAGTGGCTGTCAAGGTCGCCCAATTCGAGTACGAAGCTTGCGTAGCGGATGCAATAGCAACGGAGAACTCTCCCATCCCGTTGTTATGTTGTACAATAGGCGAGCTTGGGTCTGAAGGGTCCGAGACTGGGATATACGACTGGGCCCATCCGTTCTCGAAATGACCTACGCTGGTTGACATGTTGCTTGATGTCTGACCTGGCTGGTCAAAGAGGTAGCAGTTTTTGCAGTGATAGACAAGCTTCCAGTTGGTAGCGTTGATTTCGGTGTGAAGTTGTGTAATTGTTGCACTTCCGTTGTACGGAACAGGGTCTGCGTATGCACTTTCAGAACTATTAGCCTTTGCGTGTATGGGAGCTTCTGCGAAGGAGACTCACAGAGAGTAGCGGAATGAAGTCAGGATCTCCCCGTTGTATGGCCATGCCAGCAGCATGAGATGGTTACTCATAGCAGCCCCAGCATTGTTTCCATGAACGACGCCTGACCAGCCTGTACCATTTGGAGTTGAACCAACCTAGCTAAAGTCAGCGACTAACCACGAGGAAAGACTGCAATACATACTATCATTCCAATGTAATCAAACGTATCAACTGTCGCCGCATCCTGAGGCAAGGCGATTCCCCATTGGTAGCCTCCCCAACTTACTGTGCTGAATTCTCCATCACCCGTGATGTTGCCTTCAGACATATAGTTCACCCAGAACTCGATACCGGTTGTCGGGTCGGTATAATAGCCTTTAGAGGCGGCAAAGTCTTGTCCAGCGACATAAGAAACTAAACACGCCTGTCAGCAAACCCTCGTTCGCTCACAGTGACATCATAGAATCGCCTTACAGAAGGTGGTAAGGGCAACAATGCCAGTTGAAAGAATGGAAGTCCGCATGTTGGCAGCTATCTGTACCAGCAGACGTAAAGAACGGTAAGGATGGCCTTCAAAGATCGATACAGAGAGGAAGTATAGGAAATTTATAGGAGGTCACTCCTGAGGCACAGCAAAAGAGTTCGTCCCATATGACACGCAATAAACCCATGCTTCGAATAAATCTTCTGAACTCGAGCTATCTAAAGGGATAAGGCATGTGGCGTGCCATGGCAGGACAGGCATCGGGTCGTCTTCCACCTCCTCAACCAACGAGAATTCAGCCAAAGTCAGCCAGCACCACGTTTAAAATGAGCGGCGCCTTTCCCCTGGGTTCCATCTGCCTGGAATAAATCAACTGCCAGATTACATTCAGGCTGGACGGGACGATAAGTCGCATGGTTCCCGCAATTTTAAGCACGAAGTCAAGCTTTTTGGCTGCACTCTCCTGCTTTTATGCTTGCTTTTGGGGGCCCGCGTGGATAGCTTCCACCCCCCCGGTCGTGCGTCTGTCTGGGGTAGAGTTCGGCAGATCATTGCTATGTTCGTCGAGCGAGAGAGCCCGAGAGAGGATCCCGCATGGCTGTTGCTAGATTATACCATTGGGATTTTCAAGGGAGATGTGATCTGTCTTTCGCAGTGAATCTTCTGTTTCGCGCGCAAGGTGGTGGGTCGGGTCTATCGCCCGCTTGCTGGAGGAGCATAGTTTCATTGAGATGCCACCAACCACAATACCTGTCGAAAAACCGGCAAACAAGTTTCAAGCACTTCCCCCGGTGGCGTGAGGGGTTATTTAACCCAGTGATCAACTTGTTGCATGGCCAATGTCGTTGTGCCGCTGGGCGTGTTTAGCTAAAACAGAATCATCCCTTCGATCCTTGGCATGGACCTTTACCCGAGGCCATCGGCTTAAGCGATGGGATCGAATATGTACCTCGACTGCGCCGTTCAGCGATGCTTTCGTCGCGCATTCTCAAGTTGGCAAAGGTTGTCTACTGGATGCATCGGTTGCTTTCGAATATTGAGTTCCGATGAAGGACTGTCCATTAGTGAACTAGGGAGGTAGCTAGTGGAAGGGCAGTGAGAGGCTGTCAGACCAAGTCACACTCGGTTCTCTGAATGAAGTCAATTGTCGCAAGAACCAGCCCAGCGCTAAATAGCTCACCTACGGAACGCAGGCTGGCTACTTCAATCCGGACCAGCAACTCGAAGCCAGCTATCAAAATCAGTGGGAAGCCAGCCCGAGTCGAAGTTGGTGCTTGCATCCACATCAACCACATCACCCGCAACAGTCCATCCGGCAATTATTGTAGAATTTAGGCAAGATACGAAGACCTGACCATCCCCAAAGATGTAGTTCGCAAAGTCGGCAACACCTGCTGGTTGGCATCACCCATCACCATCACAAAGCGCATGCCGTGATTAAATTGGAAAAGAGCGGATTCGTGCCATAAGGCAGATTGGGGTCTGTGTCAACGGCTGTGCCAGTTTGAGACATATTCTAGACCTCAATGTCCTTGGAACTAGTGATTATCAATTGAGCGTACCTTATCTTCGGGCTCATGAACCAAACAGTTCTTAAGTTGCCTAGTCAATCCTACACTTATAAAGAGGTCCAATACGCCTTATTCGAGTTATTCTGTATATTTGACACCCTGGACATAATCAGGATTTGGGGGCATATAACGACTTCAATCTTCTACGGAAATTTCCTCGGGTTCATCCATCATGCGCTGGTAAAAAAGACCAATCCATCCATCTACCGTTCTAGGAAATATATGACCTTCATACTGGTTGTCAGTATGAAATCCAGTCATTAATATTACATGGATGGAAGAGATATCGGTGTACATGAAATGTACATCACCCTAAGCACAATAATTTATGGCTCGGTCTGGTTTGAACTGGGGGTGATACGAAAATAGAGAGAAGAATGATAAACATCCGGAAGGGCAAAAGTACCAACCATACTTGTCTGAATATCTAGGATAAAGCATTGACTTTTAAAAGAATATGATTCGTATATCCTTCTTACCGCCCTAGCATAGCCAACATCCAGGTAGCAGGCGAATACATACATATTGGTGCCTCACCAACTTGCAGGATGCCGTACTTTGTCGCACAGTCCCCGGAATCAACGGATCCAAGCCCCAGAATCCAAGATGGAGTTTTTTACAGCATTATTACAGTTTCATACCCGGTCGGGTGTCTGGTTTGAAATATGGCATACCCAGCTCTGTTGGCTTGTCCCAGCGGATGACATAATCTGGGTAGGCAGTGGAAAGGGGCTTAAGCGAGCCCCTTGAAATGTTTGGCGAGCTTCGGAGTTAGCGTCGTAGGATGGATGGATGCGCCGATCGAAGTACCATGGAAGATGTCTCTCACTTGGGACCAGAAGTTGAAAAGAATTGTCATCGAGAAGCTTGTGGTGTTATGTCTGCTATTAGGTGTATTACCTTCTTGCTATTGACTCGCCCTCGTTTTTTCCTCTTTCTTTGGTAGCATATCTTACTACTGTAGAATTTGGTCAGTAGCCTAGTATAGTTGACTTGAGGATCGCATCCTGATATATGTAGCTTCTTGCACTGCAGAAATTTCATCGAGTTCTATGTACAAGTAGAGAGTCATAACAATCTCTTCGGTGTGAATCATATTGACGTTCATTGTTTTGGCCCTGTCTCGTGCAAGCAACGGCAACCCCAGTTTCCGTGGCCTAGAGGGCGAAATGCAAACCTCATGAGCTCCTTCTGCATGATTCATTATAGTGCCCTACCCAGTGGTATTGACGCTTGAAACATCCCACCTGAAAACCGCTTATAGTTTGACTGTTTTCAGTGATTAAACAAAGTCTGTGTGGATGGTCATACTTTCGGAGCGGTTTGAGTTCGCATCTGGCAAATGAACTTCGCCTCACCTATTTCTCCACCGTAGGAGCATCAGTGATAGGTGAGCTTGCATCCACCCAATACGAGATATTACCAGTTCTCAATGAAAATGCAGAAGCTTCTGTGCCACTTCTGGTTATAGAAATGTAGCTCTAGGTCAATCATCGACAGAGGGATTATGATCTATATATATCCGTCGGTAAAGGGGGAGAGACGAGGAACTCTCAGAAGCTTCGTCTGGTGTTTACTTGTAACCCACAGCACAGACTGCATATTGTAGAATGAACTGCGTAATGAAGAACTTCTTGGTCCCCACTCTTTGTTTTCTTGACATCGGTGGATCAGCTTGAGATGACCACTATGTGTGACGGCACTAGCGAGCTGGCACTTCGGACGAGATATTTCGAGACAGAGCTACTTGATTTCTCTCCGCATGACTACCGAGGCTCCACAAGTTAAGTTGGTCACAGATGTATGATGGGCTTGATGTCTAAATTAGTTTGCCAAGGCTGTGCGGTAGGGGGAAGAAAAAGCAAATCTATTTCGACACCATGGAGATGCTGTCTACAACGCACGTTCCAAGAGCGCAAGCTCCAGCATTCTCATTACGAGTAAATTGCAGATTTGTCACTCCAGATAGCTTCCTTTACGCATCACAAGGAGATAAACAACCGCTTATGCCCGGTCAAAGGCTCGTATAGGCAGGCATATCGAAGTCGGAATAGTCTGAAAAAGCAAATATCAGCAAGGTGAGCAACTACATAACCGGCAGGATATATCTCCCTTACACTTATACCAAGCCCCAATGACCACTCAAAGACCTGCAATAGCAACCATCGGTAATGACGGTTCTAGGCAGGTGATTCGCACAAATGGGAGGGGATAGAAGCCTTCAGAGGACATACCGGTTCACGGCACTTCTCAACGGATGGCTTGTACCAAGCTCCGGAACATTAGGAAATTAACAGGACGATCATCTGGGTTCTCCTCACTCGGGACCTGTCCCATGGCGTCGACTGCCGCCATTTAGACTGAGTCCAGGAACCACATTAGCAAAGGCCGTCCTCCCATTCGTGGTGAACCGTCGCAGCGAGTACGAGGGGCCAAGAGCGAGGATACCGCACCGAGTCTGGACCAGTAACAACGTTGATATAACAAACATGCGACGTCTGACAGCACACAGCAGCACGCTGTCGCTCTTCGCTCCTCGCTCGCTCATCGCATCGTCGCTTGTCGTATCCTGGCCCAAGCCTCCCGCCGCCGCCCGCAAGTTTCGAAGCTACACAGCCAAGACCGCACCAATCGCGGCGAGTACGAGCTCGCTACTGGACTTGGGATCGACCCTAACCTTAATGCCAGCCCGTTTGGCCCGTCACAGGCGTCCAACGTCGCTCGAGTCCCCAGCAACCCCAGGGACAGCTCTGGGTCCTCCATGTAGCCATCCCTAGGTCCCGTCACGACATGCATGAAGTCATCCCAAGACCAGCCCAGATAAGATTAAGGCCCGTTGTGCCAGTCCCAGCGGGTAATCATCTGGCGTCTCGTTGGCTGCAGCGGGTGGAACGCTGGTTGCAGATGATGGCATAGCGACCCCGACTGCAGATGATCTGCCCATCGACATGATCTCCCTGCCGAAGAGGTATTGCGGTGCATGCCTCGAGCAGAGGATTGGAGCAGTGTTCCAGGACGAATACGACTTGCGTCGCTCATCGGAGCCGGTAGTCATCGCCCCCTGGGAGATGTTGCTTGGGGGACCGTTGATTCCCACTGCGGCTGAGCGGGTGCTTTGTGTGCTGCAGTACAAGATATAAAGAGGCGGTCCAGCATGCTATTTGGCACTCGATATAGCAACCACTATTCTTCATCGATCCTCTTTCATTCATTATCACCATCCCATACCGAGGCCAATATGAAGCTCACTATTCTCTCCACCGCCTTGACGGTTACCTCGGTCTATGCACAAGGCTCTGCTACGGAGTGGGCCGCCGCTGGACCAGATGACTGTATGGAAGACCGGTCCCCAAACCGTCACGATGAGCTAACATTGCCCAGTCCGAGGTCCTTGTCCCATGATGAATACGTTGGCGAACCATGGATTCCTCCCACACGACGGCAGAAACATCACCAAGGCGAACGCCATTCACGCTTTGGGCGCGGGACTCAACTTCGATGCTACCCTTGCCGGCATCATGTGGGATCAGGCTATCATTGCCAACCCCGAGCCTAATGCTACCTTTTTCACTCTGTAAGCGATCCCGCGGCTGATTTCTCTTGTTGCTTCCCGCAGGAAGATGTATCGGGTTGTTCGTCTGGAAATCACAGCCCAGGTATTCTGTAGTCACAAAGCAATCAACGCTAACCTGCGCTCAGTGACAATCTCAACCGACACAACGTTTTGGAGCATGACGGAAGCATGAGGTTAGTTTGCAACTCAGTTCTTGAGCTTTTCTGTTCCCCCATCCCCGAACCACGGCTTTCGTAGCGGTCAAAAATCTCCCGCACTTTATCCTACGTGCCACAATGCTAAGTTCCTCTCCTCCACTAGCCGTTCCGATGCCTTCTTTGGAAACAACCACGTCTTCAATCAGACCATTTTCGACACCACCAAGGTGTTCTGGACGGACGCCATCCTCACCCCAAACCAGTTGGCCAATGGCAAGATCGCGCGTCAACTCGCCTCCAAAGCAACCAACCCCAACTACACCTTCACATCGACGACCGAGGCCTTCAGTCTCGGAGAAGTGGCTGCCCCCGTCATTGTTTTCGGCGACTTGCCATCAGCAACGGTCAACCGCAGCCTAGTCGAGTTCTTCTTCGGTGAGTCTCCGTGAAGCGGGAACGCAGCGAGCATCCCATCTGACCGCGTGTAACAGAGAATGAACGTCTTCCCGTCGAGCTGGGATGGACGGCAAAGGCCGACCCCATCACCCTCACGGCCATCTCGAGAATCTCGGCCATCATCGGCAACGCCACCAGCCTTTTGACCCCCGTCGCCCCCATCGCGCCCATTGCCGCAGCCAAGCGTCGCGATTTGCACTTTGGCTTCTAAGCATCCCCAGTAGAGGGGAACAGGGGCGGTCGCCGACGGCTATTATGATGATGATGGAACGGCCATGGATGCTCGTGGGGTTATAAAACTTGGGTTGATCTTGCTCTACAGCTGGAAGCATTTTGGTTAATCGTGCCGTTATTACGTTCGAGGTAGCTTATCTGCGCACCGAGCAAAAATTTATATTCAGGTCGCTCTCTGAGAGCTTCCGTACTTCAACTTGAACTGACTTCATCCTCATGCTGCTCCATTCCTCATACCAACATGTGACACACCCAGCCCGGGAGGAACACACTTGCACTCGGTTTTCTTTATGACAGGTTTGATGCCGATGCTAGTCAGTTAGCTACGCATAGTCAGGCGACCAGATATCTCTGCACCATAGCAGCAGCCATTCGGCTCTGCAAGCAAGTACTTTGTAGTCTGCATCTAACCCGCGGCACAACGGGGGGAGCTACTTAGAAACATGCAGGAGCCCAGAGCCAGGAGGAGGGGATTGCGAGAGATGCACCCTTAGCAAGGCCTCGAATGACGGAAGCCCGAATGAATCCTCTGCTCCAATTCCCCTTCGCGCCAAGTGGGGAGATCTGAAAAGGAAAAGGCCAAGGAGATGCGAAGGAAGGGCATAATGATTGCCGCGAGAGAACGGCCTGGCCCTCAGCTGCGTTGAAACCAGAATAACACCGGTCTAGACGGCGAGAATGAGGCAGTCTTCCTCTACAAGAGAAAGGAAGAAAAAAACAACAAAGAAAAAAAGAGAGAAAAAAGCCTTGGATGGAGTTTGAGGCTGCGTTGATGCTTGCTTGGTTGGGGTCTAGGCGGGCTATGTTTAAGACGGCAGTGCACCCATTGTGGCAGACAGACAAGCAAGCAAGCAAGCAGGCCGCACCACGCCGGAAGAGTCCCCCTCTCGGCATGAATCCCGTAGCAGCAATGCCGCACTGAAATAGCCGCGAAGGACGACCAGACCAGAGCAGAACCAGCCCCAAGTCGGCATTATCTCGTGCCGACCCGTAAGGCTGAATGGAAGCGCGGCCGCCACCGCTGTGATTGGCGCTCGCTTAACCAGTTTCGAGGACTCTGAGACGCGCGAGCAACGTAAGCCCGCACGACATCGCTGGCGTATGCCGCGCACAAGAAGAATTTCCTCAGCTGATCGTCCCCGGCGTGACTCGACGGTGCCGGGTTCCTGGGCTCAGCTGCCGTCCGACGACGACGACGAGTCCTGTCACGCCAAACGGCTCGTGGTTCAGACGATCTCTTCCACTGTTCGTCGCCCAGGGGGGAGAGGGCGTGGTTCACTGCCGGTGCTCCCCACAACGAAATGCCGTTCGCGGATCGGGTGGACGAGCGTTTGGCGCTTCTGGTCGTCTCTGCGCGGCATGGGGGCCCTCTCGGTGACTTTTCTTGGCTGACAGCAGACACGGCCATCACACACAGCGGGAGAGAGAGAAAGCATCATGCGTGCTTGCAAGAGAAGTTCCCCTGCCGTCTCTCCACGGCCTTTCGCCGTGTCGTCCGAGTCTGCAAAGAGCCGGCTTTGAATAGCCTGCGATCCAGGATGCTTCTGATATCAGACTTAAGCTGAACCAGATATATGGTTCGCGGCGTCCGAGTGCCCCGTGGGTGGATGTCATCTGGACTGCCCATCCGTTTACCCACCGCAGCGGCCATGTGTTGTCGATAGACCACCAGAGCAGAGCAAAGCAAAGCAGGGCAAAGAACAGCCCGTCGCTTCTTCCCGGCTGAAACGCCAGGCCAGGAACGCCTCCCCCTATTTGCCGATATACAGTACACACTGGAGAAAGTCGGCGCAGACCAGCCGCATGAATGGCTGCGCTTATCGTTCTGCGTCTTTTCTCCACTGGGGGAGCCGCCAAGCGCACGGCGTCCACCCATCATACTTTTAGGTACGTTGGATGCTACTTTTGGATGGCACGTCAGCGGAGGGGAGGGGGAGAAAAAAGTGTACCTTGGGCAGGTTTCACGATGATGGGGAGCTGCTACTATTTCCATGAACATGTGTTCGTCGAGTGGCGTTGCGGTTCTGATTGGTGCTGCGGAGGCGGCGTCGCCATTGCTGCTCGTGATTGAGTGCAGAGGACGCATGAGGGTCTCACTTGGGGACTCCAGCCACTTGCGCGTTCCTCAGCTGGGAAGCTTGGGCACCATCCACTCCAGAATTCTCCAGACGACAGTGGAGATGGACTTGGGATGGCGAGGAAGGGAAGAGGGTGAAGAAAGGGTATAAGAAGATGAGGAGGAGCCGGTGTCTGGTTCCTCATCCTCACTATCATCTCTTCAGTACTCGATTCTCCTACTTCCTTCTCCTCTTCTTCTTCTACAGCCGGCCTGGTCAAATTCGACTTACTCTACTTCTCGTCTGCGACTGTATTCTTATCCGACATCTACTACTTCAACCCCTTCAATCTATCCACCATGTATTTCAACACCAACATCGCCTCGCTTGTGCTGCTCTTCTGTGCAGGTTTGCCAGCCAATGCCGCTCCTCTCGCTGCAACCTCTGGTGCTGTAGCTCCTCCATCCGGCGCAGCCCCCTCAGGACCAATTCCTACCAACGGATCGATGCCTCCTCCATCAGGAATCCCCTCAGGCTCCGGCCCCGTTCCCACCGGCGGTTCTGCGACTATGAAAGTCCGCGCTGCTGCAACTGCTACTTCAGCACCAGTTCACAGCGGCACACCTCCCTCAGGAATGCCCTCAGGACCAATTCCTACCAACGGATCGATGTCTCCCCCATCAGGAATCCCCTCAGGCTCAGGCCCCGTTCCCACCGGCGGTTCTGCAACTCTAAAAGTCCGCGCTGCTACAACTGCTACTTCAGCACCAATTCACACCGGCACACCTCCTTCAGGAATGCCCTCGGGACCAGTTCCCACCAACGGATCAATGGCTCCCCCATCAGGCTCAGGCCCCATGCCCACCGGCGGTTCAGCAACTATGAAAATCCGCGCTGCCGCAACTGCTACTTCAGCACCAATCCACACCGGCACACCTCCCTCAGGAATGCCCTCGGGACCAGTTCCCACCAACGGATCAATGGCTCCTCCATCGGGCCTCCCTTCAGCGCCCTTTCCCACCAACGGATCTGCGACTTTGAAAGTCCGCGCTGCTGCTACTGCTACTTCAGGAGCGGTTCCTCCTCCGTCTGGCACTCACACGGGCGCCAGACCGAGCGGAGCCAGACCCACCGGCGCCAAGCCCAGCGGATCAGCAGCACCTTCAGCGGCACCTTCAGCAGCACGTGTCTAAGCTCATCTGATCTGAGTGAAGGGGGAGTAGGAATACCCACCCTTCCAGACAACCATGTACGATTTTCCTTTGGGCTTTTGGGGATTTGTCTTTGCATCATATTATCACAGCGCAGCTTGGAAAACAACAGAAAAGGGAGAGAAACAGAACTCAGCGTTTGGATCACGCATTTGCTTTCCAGAAGTGGTTGGATCGGACTTACTCGGCATGGGTTGTCCGTTGGTGGCTCCATTAGTTCATAACTTATAACGCTCATTGAATCAGATCGGATTTATATCCTCGAAATTGAAAGCTACTTAGCTCGTGCTTGCTTGTGATATCTCTGACGACCGCTTTGCAAGAACTCTTTGCACTCGCGTACAGCTTGCGTTTGAAAGGAGACGGTTGATACTTATCAGGCTTGCGAATCTTGCATTCGCTATGTCCCATGTAAAATTTGTGGACTTTTGCTGGTAGGCTCTTCAATCACTGGAGTAAAGCTGATAGTGAAGCTCGAAGCCCCCTTTTGATACTGATTCAGAATTTTTAAGACCAGTCTGGTAAGGCTAACAATAGCATGTTAGAAGTCAGACTCACGCACATCATGCAGATCAACCAGCCAGACATCCAACTCGTGCTGAATTCTCACAATCCTTTCCCAGCTTCAATGATAGCCTTGACGAGCCCTTCTACGGTTCCCCTCCTTGTTTGTAAATTTACAACAGCTCTAAAAAAGCTTCCCTGGTCGCCAGGCGCATAATCCACTAAGAATCCCGCGCGAATCAACTTTTGAGATATCCGGCTGGTTACCTCAGTATTTTTGGACTCCTCGGCGTGCAGTCTTCCGCCCGGAGCGTAGTAAAAGCAGACTTGCAGGCATGGTGGGGGGTTTTCCGAGACCAGAATCAAGTCTGGATTCTCTTGAATCAAGGTTGTTAGGTATGAGGCGATGGAGAATGAATGGTCAATCTGGCTCTCAAACCCACTCGCTCCATAGTATATCCAGGCGAGTGCGAGTTTCAAGCTGTCGCCTCTCCGACCACATTGAAGTGTAAGATCCGCCAAGTCCCACACATCGCCCCCATCGTTGACCTCGTGGAAGAGGTACCCAGCGGGTAAGGTATTCGCCTTGTGAAAGGTCCTCAAGTCGGGTCCCAATAAGAAGGAGCATGTTACGGGTACACCCAACATCTTATGGGGATTGACTGCTAATGAATTGGCAAGTTCCACGCCTGCAAGTTTCTGCTTTTGTTTCGATGAGAGGATCACCGATCCACCCCAGCTTCCGTCTACATGCATCCAGAGGTTGTGGGCCTTGCAAATTGCAGCGATCTCTCTGAATGGATCGAATGATCCTAAAACTGTGGTGCCTGCCGTAGCATTGACATAGAAAGGCGTCCGGCCTTCAGATTTCGCCTTGATGATAAGTGATTCTAATTCTTGTGGGATCATGCGACCTTGAGCATCAATTGGAACAGGCCATACATTCTCTGTGCCCAGACCACACATCTGAGCGGCCTTCTCTAATGAGTAGTGGCCATGACTACTCGTAAAGAGAACGAACTTGTAATCGCCGTTCCCTTTCGTCTTGCTCTCTGGGTAGAGATTGTTGCGCGCAAGAATGACAGATGTAGTATTGGAAGCGCTCCCTCCTTGGGTAGATACTCCCCCTGCATGAGGGCCATGGAAGCCAAACAGATTAGCGAAGGTTCGAGCTGTCGTTTTCTCGATGACCGAGAGAGCTGGCGCTACTTGAAACACATGCACCTACCACCATATGTCAACAACAAGACCTTGATGAGTGAGCACAATATTTCTTACATTTGTATTTAACACTGCCAAAATGAGTTCGGAGATAACACCAACCTAGCAACACTTAGTTTCACCATTCCCTTTCCGATATCTGGCTGACTCACCGCGTTTGTACTGGCGTAGAGTTTGTCTAGAAATCCTTGGTCCCACGTATTAACGCTATACTTGAGCACTTGCTCGACCGTCTCCAACAATCCTTCCTTTCCCTTTCCATTGCTGGGAAGGTCAAACTTCATGAGTTTGACCAGCTCCTCCGGCTTGTGGTGCTCTAAAAGACTCGTCCGCGGTTCACCGCCAGCGATTGACAGCCCGTGCCCAGAACTTTTTGATGCTGCGTCCTCATCGGCTGACCGTATGAAGGGAATGATGAGTTTTTGAACAGCATCGAGTAGCTTCAAGGCAGAGCGTCAGTCAGATCATCCCAATGCAAATTCACAGAATGATACAAAGACTGCCACGTGGTAGAAGGTGTGGTCCCGCAGAGCGGATTTGCATACCTCGGAAACTTCGTCTGCTCGATTCAGAGGTTGCTGCAGTCCATCCTGGAAAGCGGCAACATTCCCGTTGGATCCCATGGTGAAAAACAAAGACCAAATTGATAACTTATATTAGCAGGACGGCGATCATCCGAAGAAGTAAGAAAGAAAGAAATGGGAGGTTTCAAAAAACGATTTAGTCATGTTTAGCACGTCATTCCCTGTGGGGTATCTTTATCAAAACCTGGGGTGGACACGCCGGAAAAGTCCCTTCACCGCCTTGGCTTTTTTGGCTGCAGAAAAATATCCAACGTCAAAAGATTTGTGGACTGGTTGTAGCTGCTGCACAGCAAAACAATTGCGCGATTACCACACCATGCCCAAGGAGAACAAACACAGCCGGGGGAGGAGAGACGAGAAGAAGCGCAAGCGGGACGGTGGAGATGCAGAGGAAGCCCAGTCCACGAAACGACAAAGATCTCAAGAGCCTGCCGTCGAAGAATATATCCCCGTTGCTGGGACCGATAATGCGGTTGCAGCTGAAGATGGGGTTGAATCTTCAGAGAGACCTTTCTATGGATTACTGGAGGATGAGGAACAGGAGTACTTCCGACGAGCCGATGAACTTCTCGAATTGAACGATTTCCCTTCCGCCGAAGAACGAAGCATGTTTCTGGCGAACGTATACCGCGAAGCAGAGGGGAAGGAATTGAAGATCGCATGCAGTCAATCGTGTTCGAGGCTTATGGAAAGATTGATATTATTAAGCTCGCCCGAGCAGAAGAAGAAGCTGTTCGAGAAGTTCAGCGGAAACTTCGCACATCTCATACAGCACCGCTTCGCAAGCCATTGCTGTGAGACGCTGTTCATACAGTCCGCGCCAATGGTTACACAGGAGTTGACCGGAGATGTGGAAGTACCGATGGAGACCAAAGACGATGAAGTCTTTGTGTCCATGGAAAACCTCTTCTTATATACATTGAACGAGTTAGAGGGACAAATGACGTTCCTTCTTACGGACCGATTTGCCTCTCATACGCTACGAGTGCTTCTCGTCATTCTCTCCGGAAGGCCTCTGGAGCAGTCTTCGACGAGGACACTTCTCCAGAGCAAGAAGAAGGAGAAGATTGGGGTCAACGGCCTGGACACAGCACCCACTCCTCTGACTCTCAACAAGCGAGCCGTTCCAGAATCGTTCCAGTTCGCTGTCGAGAAGATCATCAGTGACACTGTCGCGACCATGGACACATCCTTCATCAGAGTCCTTGCCACCCATCCTACTGGCAACCCAACCCTTCAAGTCCTCCTTGAATTAGAACTCACGAACCCAAACAGCAAGAAGGGAGCCAACTCTTCACAGAAGACAATCATCTCGGCTTTACTTCCAGACGATATTACAAAGCCAGAGAGTGAATCAGCGACATTTATCAATGGACTCATCTACGAAGCCATTGGTTCACGGCTCTTGGAGACGGTCATGACATTTGCCCCTGGAAAACTGTTCAAACAAATCTATCGCAGCGTCTTCAAGGAGCGAATTGCTGCCCTTGCTCGAAATGAAATTGCAAGCTATGTGGTGATTCGAGTTTTGACTCGATTGAGCAAGGAGGATCTGGAGGAAGCCATCACCAGTATCCTCCCCCAAATCGAAGGACTCGTTAGTCGACACAGGACGACTGTTATCAAGACCCTATTGGAGAGATGCGAAGCCAGAGGGGCCGACTCTGAAGAGCTTACAAAATCTATCTCTGCAGCATATGGTGACGAGCCTTCAACGCTGGTGTTTAAGATGGCTGATGTGGACCTCGATACCCTCACGAAAGCCACTGCAGCTCCAACGGAACAGACTGAAACGAAAGCCATGCCTCCACCCAGAACGACACCTCAGCAACTGCACGGCTCGCTTCTTGCCCAAGCAATGCTCAAGATCCCAGGTCCCCCATGCACACTCCTCCAAAATGCGCTTCTTACACTTCCAACCTCAACACTACTGACACTTGGTCTATACACCACAACCTCGCACATCATCCAAGCTGCTCTCGAACCAACACCAACAAACACCACTTTCCGCCGGAAACTCGTCAACAACCTCCTCGCAACCTCCATTGAAGACACCGTTCTCAGATTGGCCACGACATCCACAGGCTCGCATACTTTGGATGCCCTCTTCCAAGGAACAGCAGGGCTTCAATCCCTGAAGGAGAAGATCGCCTTCCAGCTCCTCGCCCATGAAGCCGAGTTGCGAGACTCGTTCTCCGGCCGGATCGTATGGAGGAACTGGATGATGGATCTCTTCAAGCGGAAGCGGGGCGAGTGGGTGTCGAAAGTCAAGAACGGAGAAGGTGGCTCTTCTGCCTCAGCGGGCTTCATTTCCAAGACCGCTGCTATGCACGAGGAAACCGCCGCTCCTAAAGAGAAGGATACCAAAGGGGGCAAAGCTGCCGCGGGAGGCAAGAAGAAGACAGCCATTGAGCTAGCAAGGGAGAAGTTCGCCAAAACCAAGCTCAAGAAGCAGGCTGTGAAGGAGGGCAAGGCAACCGGAGCGAATGCCCTCTGATCTCCTCAAGTATGTAGAGCAGGTAATCAATCAATCAAACATTATACCAACATAGAATCTGGAGTTGGATCCGCCACGGACTCACAAAACGCACTCCTTCCACCTCTCGGACCCCTCCGTTCCCATTACTTGATCTCACTCACACGCCCCTTTCCTCTCCCCTTTATCACAATATGCATGCATTCGTTCACGAGCCTCAAGGTCCTGACTGCTGTAATCCTCATCAGCATGATTATTGGTAGTATATGCTCTTATAAATCAGCGGGGCTTGATGCTCTATGGTCTCATGTTCTTCATAGCCACCTGTCTGTCACGGGTTTCAAGCCATACTGGAAAGTACAAGCGTGCAATGCATGCTTACCTACCTAATGATAATCATATTCTACAATCAAGTACTACTTGCCCAATGCCACTAACACAAGATTAAGCATGCCGTGTAGCAATTCTACTTGCCTTAAGTTATGGATGGTTTGTAGACTCATGTAAGTGAAGTCTTCTTATGGCTTGAAATTATCACACTTGTCTTGCATGATTTGTACGTATGGCATTGCTCAAGGACGTGGAACTTGAAACATCTTTGAGACTGCTCGGTAAACAACTGCTGCCTGAAGTTCACCAAGTTATTGTTTATCAGATAACCGGTATCAAATCAATTGTATGAAAGTATAAAAGCATCGATTCTTGACTACTGCTTTGGCTACGAACTATGCTATCTAGCTCTCTCAATAATGAGAGATGCGAAAAAGATGCTAGTTGAAGGATCCGAAGCGGATGTTACAGAGTCGGAAAGACTGAAAGCCAGCGATAAAAACGCGAAAGATATCAACTCCAGTAACCCCCAGATAACCATGAGAAGCAGCATCCGGTAAGAAAGCCGAGACCCCGCTCAAATATACCACATTCCACAGCGGATCTTGTCCAACATCTCTGGGGAGTTGTTGGGAGCTCCAAGTGGAACAAGAGGACGGGCTTCAGTTGGCAAGGGACCACTGGAACCAGTTTGAGAGGTTGGAGGACGTCCAGTAAAGTTTTGGCGATTAGAATCATCCTGCATCTGCTCCATGAACTTCTGTCCACCACGAGGTCCACCACTAGAAGGTGCATCTTCATGAGCACGGGCACGATTGGATGCGAGATGGGCGTAGTAAACGGCAGGAACTACAACATATTAGAATTATCATTAGAACTGTCGAATAAAAACTTACACAGGGAGACGGGCGTAGTTGATCGCATGTACTGATACGACATCTGGTAGATCATCTTATGAAAGTCATTAGGAGCAACTTGAGCTTCATCCAAGATGACCTGATAATGAACAGGTCGAGCAGTACCCTGGAGTGCAGAGTGCGCATTGAGGTCTGGGGCATGTTAGTGCATAGTTTTGATTCAAAGAGAAGATTTCAACTCACAGAAATCATACTCAAAAGGGTGAGTAACGTCACGCTCAACCAAAGTACCAGGAACAGCATTGGAATTCTTATCGCCGGCAATGTTATCTCCATCCTTAGGGAAGAAGCGGATGTGGTGACGCTTTGAACAGATGACCACAGTCCAACGAATCTATCATCTGATTAGTCGATTTCTCATGGAAAATATGCCAAGCTACTTACGTCCTTCGCATTCTGACCATACTTTGCTTCAATGGCCTTCTTCATGTGAGTAACCTCCTGCTCAAGGACATGTGAGTATTGTCCCTCTGAGACGCCGTCACGAAAGTAGTAGATGTGCTGGGGGCCCTTTCCACCTCCCACATGTTGGATCCATTTGTGGAAAAGTGGCATCATCATCGAGTTGATGTTTCCCTCAGTGATCATCTCAACACGGTGACCATTTGTCTGTACAGCAGCAGCATACCGACAAGCAAACCTATCAAAAGACATGGTCAATGCTGCCATGGATGCTTGAGGGCTGCCTGGAGATGGGTGAGAGACATCAGCTCCAATGATCATAGTAGGACGACCAGTAGGATCACCAGGCTTGGAGAAGAAACTGGTAGACCAATTGGTAGTTGTAGTCTTGTCAAAGACTTTGCAGGTAGTTCCACCAAGTTTAGCATTCAACTTCATGCAGACATTGGAGCAATATTGGGGCTGAGCTTTAGCAACATGGGCACAGTTCATCACTAGAAATGTCAGCTGCTGAAGAGAGGACACTTTGACGGAGACTTACTCTGCGAAACAGTAGCAAAACGGCACTCCATGTTCTTCTTCAAGCGCTCGTACGTGAAAGAGTTGCGCTCCTTGAGAACATAAAGCATGATCTGAGGCATTTGTTGATTGGCGTTGCCCACAGCGGTACGGAACTTTCCAACCATCTCGCCAATATCCTCACCACGCCTAGAGACGTAGATTGTTGGGGACTTATTAGCAACATTGCCTCCGTGACCAATGTAAATCTGAATGAAGACCTTTAAGAAGTTGTCCAACTGGGCCTTGTTGACGCATTCTTCCATGACACAAACGCCCCATGACTTAAGAGGTTCTTTGTTACCGAACAAGAATTTCTTGCCGCGAAGATCCCAGCGACCCTGAGTTCCAGGGTTGAGCTTCGCATTACCACCAAATTGGACTTCAGGATTTGGGAGAAGGCGAGCCTTGGTCATGGACATAGAGGGGTCAACTTGAAGACCGTATGCCTTCAGATAATCATCCTGGTTCCACTTGAGCATACCAACACCATGAGAAATGGCCCCGATACGGTCCTTTGGACGAGTGACCGCGAATTTGATCATCTTTGAGGTCTTGAAAACAAGTCAGCTGCATTTAGGATACTGAAGGTGGACACCGCTTACCTGATCAGGGCTAAGCTTAAATTTATATTGCTGGTCCTTAGCAATTGTGCAAAGCTCCATCGGGAAGAAACCAGCTCGCTCGGTCTCCACCAGAGGCAAGAGTGGAAACTGAAGGTCTCTACCATACTTCTTTTTGTAATAGTTAAAGATGGAGATCTCCTCTCCGGTAGTTGCTCCTGGGGAGCTCTTCAAAATAAAGAAGGTGTTCTTTGCATGTTGACCCTCGGTAGCATATTTGAAACGAGCAGCCTCAGGATTGTTAAAGCTCTTCGGAAACGTGAATCGCTTGATGGTGTAAATCTTGCCTCGGTTCTTCTCAGTCTGGTGAGCAACAGTGAACTTCAGCTTGGTCATCTTTCGGAGATTCTTGAACTCCTCAGACATAGTAGGACCAGTTGGGCCCTTGACTGGTGCAATCAGCTGATGAAAAACACCCCAATCTTTTCGACGATTGCGATCAGCACAGAAGTCTCGAGCAGCCGTGTGCAGCTCTTTGACGGACCAGAAAGTACCATTAGCCACATCGACGTTCAGAGCAACGCCGGTGCCTTGGCCAAAAGAAGGCATCTTGTCACACAAGCGAAGTGAAGAGTAGACTCCCTTCATGGCTTCAACGTTGTTATCAAGCTCGAAGCGATTGCCTCCCCGAGCAAAGTAGGAACGCTTGATGGCACAGTAATGCCGGGAAGGCATCTGACGCATCAGATGGTCCATGAAATTGATTGCTTCAAGAACAGCATTGTCAAAAGCCATCTTCTGTGTAAGATAAGCATCAATGACAGCCAGTCTGACTACTTTGGTCATCTTGATGTGACAGTAGAAAACATTAGGCTTGTCGGGTCGAGGTGGGCGTCCCTTTTCAACATCAAGATCAACCGTGATACGCAATTCATTGCGAGGGACACGGGTATCGCACCTAAAGTAGAAATCAGATATTATGAAGGTAGCATGATGGAGTGGCAACCTACCAAGCAATTTTATCACCGTTCCAAATCCAATTCTGGCTTAGAGATCTCAGCTGAGATTGGACAATCTTTGACTCCCAAACGGTCTTGATCAAGCCTCGCTTCTCACCACCAGAGCCAATGAGAACCTGTATGATTAGCCCTGGAGAGACCAGAAGGGACGGAAGCTGAAATATCGTAACTTACGTCATATTGAAAGATATCCTTCTGAGGATATCCCAAGATTTTGAACTGGTTGACCCGGATCTGGATCTCCTTGCCAGCAGTGTTGTACTTTGGGCGATTTGGAAGTTGCGATGTGAACATTGAGTCATACTTTGTCGCATTAGTATCAGGATCAAAACGTGCGTATTTAAGAAGCTCCATTTTGATCACAATGAATGTGAAGATGAGGATGAGAGTAATATGAGATTCTGAGAGTTGAGAGTTGAGAGTTGCGAGCGTGAGAGTTAAGAGCGCGAGGTTTGAGCGTGTGAAGGTTAAGCGCGCCGTGAGGATTTAGCGCGTGAGAGTTAAGAGTGTGAGAGTGTGAGAGTTGAAGGTGTGAGAAACAGAGGAAGGAGGATAGTGAGAATAGCACACAGGTATGGAGTCTTGGAGGAAGAGGAGAAGTAATGCTTGATAGATGATGGCTCAATGATCAAACTATTCAAGTGCGCGAAGGCAGGATGCTCCTGATTGATGTTTGAAGTGGATAGCACTGTGTGCTAGGACGAGTCTGGCTTTTGTGTGAATGATGTAAAGTAAGAGGGAGGGTGTGGTGCGAAGCTAAGTATTTATAGATGGCCCCAGTGCGCAAGATTGCGAACAGAGCAAACTTTAGGTAACAGTGATGCCAACAATGTGGATTTCTGGCAGAATCATGATGTTTTGGGGAACTTTTGGAGTGCTATAGTGTAAATGTGCTGAAGTTTGAAGGTGAGGGTCTGTTTGCTAGCATGGACGCAGGTTACGAGTACGTGCCGCAGCCAAGCAAACCGCTCTTTTGTGATGATTGGATGTAATGGGGTGGCAGAAAATGTATTGAGGGTAGTTTCCACACTCGTGGGGGACGCTCGTAGGAAAACGTTGACAGTTCGAGACGCCTTTGTGCTTGGGGAGTCCTGATGTCTGGTAGATTGTTTATGGGTTGTAGTACCAATGAAACTTCTGACTTACCCCTCCGTCAAGCTTATAAGCTGCCTGTGGTAACTCAACGCGAGTATTGGTAATGACCGACTCTTTCTTCGGAGCGGCCTTGGCTGGATCGAAGCCTAAGCCCGGGGCAAACGGGTTGGGACCTCGGTGACCAGCGGTCGGAGGAGGTGAGGAGGGGCCATCAAAGCCACCTTGCATTGGTGTTGAGGGCTTTGGTGGTAAGTCAGAACCCTGAAAGTTCTTGCCCTTACGCTTGCGAGAATTGCCGGTCATGTTGAGATTGTGACTGGTGGCTGATTCAGATCAGCATCAATCACAATGAGATTGAATTGACAATATCCTGTTTCAAGTGATATGATATTGTTAAGGTTGTGAGGGGAGATGTTTCGCGAGGTCTTGCCAGACTCTATAGCACTTGCCCGTAGAGTTGTCTGGCTCAAGAGTGTTTAAGCAAAGCATATGATGATTTAGCTTCGTATCTTTGCCTCCGATCACTCCGTAACAGTTCTTTTATACCTGAGGGCGAGAAATGATGGGTAGAATGACTTACAGTGATGGTGTTTGGATTATGTTTGAAGAAGTGTTGTAGAGGTGTTGAAGTCGGAAGTGAAAGATGGAAGGAAGAAGGGAGGAAGAAGAAGAAGTGTTGTAGAGGTGTTGAAGTTGGAAGCAGGAAGGAAGAAGGGAAGGAGGAGAAGAAGTGTTATAGAGGTAGGTGTTGAAGTTGGAAGAAGGAAGGAAGAAGGGAAGGAGGAGAAGAAGAAGAAGAAGGGCGGAGGCTTTGGTGTGAGCTTCGGCAAGCGGATGCCTGGTGGCCTAGTCTGATTGGAGCCAGATTTTCCAACGGAACCTCAATTAACTAGACTACTAATCTCTATGAAATGCAGAGGAAGGGCTCTTGGATATCAGCCGGCTTGAAGGGAATATCAAAGGGCGAAAGAGTCAAGAGTTCCAAATTGAACTCTGCGAAATGTAATCAATAGCAGGAGACTGGGAAGGACTCAATAGATATATCTATCTACTTAAGGTGCTCCATATACATTCAGGAGGTGGGAATGGGTACTTTATGGAGATAGGTTCAGCTTCAGGTCGTTTGACGGAGCTCTGCACGGTGCACACCGTCTATTGGCGCATCTAGGTCCTATTTCTTTTGGAAACGCGAAATATGAAGGTACCAGGGGCACAACACCAAAGTTGAAATCTGGAGAACATTCTTGAGTCATTTGAATTCATTAAGACTTTACTGGCACTTGGCGCACGAGTCGCGTCTACAAACAACTCAGGTATATGCCCAAGTCTTGTGAAGTTCGGCAGGGTATCAAGAACTTCCAGGTTTTGTGCAGCAGAAGAGCCGAGTACCAGTTAGCATCCAGAAAAAGATACTCGGTGCTCTGTGTTTCTTTTGTTCATGAGTGAAGGGGAGCAGAAATTCTGTGGGGGTTTGTAAGCACTACAGACTGGCGCAGGTATCCCACACCGAAGAGATAAAAGCTGGCCCAGGTTAGTCTGAGAACTCCAATGTTACCAATCCAGATGTGAGAGGTTTGCTTCTGTAGCGGACCGCGGTGTCGAACAAACGGGCGGTGGGAGTAAGCCACTTAATGGCGATAAAGTCACCGTACCATGCAGAAGAAGGTCATGATACAGCCAATATAGCATGAATATGGCTCAGCTTTTCCTTTTGGGTCGTGGCGGGCAATAGAGCCAGTTTCAACAATGGCTTTTGAGTTACCCCATTGGTCTGATCAAATCCTGTAATGAAGCACTGAAGCATGTTGAAATCCGTCGCTTAAATTCCACTTGGGTGGCGAAAACTCGGCTGCTCCCAAATCACGGGATTGAGAGCAGCTTGATTGGAATGGCCTTTTGGGATGCGAAGGAGGGCTGATGGGCTGTGTGCAGGAAGCAATTGCTACAGAACTAACAGCGTTTGGATCTGATTGGTGGGCTTGCAATGTCTCGCAGCATGGAGCTGTTTCTGGGATTCCGGAATGGAAAAATTCCTTTTGTGATAGCTGATAGGATCATTGGTCACTTGTGTGCAGTTCCCAAGTCGCGCATTAGAAGTACTTTAAGGCAAAGTGAGGCCCATTGACCGATAGTACAACATCATTAGCGGTTTCTTGATGCATGCAAGAATACTGCGCTCTGGATTATGCACGGAGGTACTCCAGGCAAACGAAGCCATCTCATCATTCAGGACGTACTATTAATATGCCTTGGGTGATAGTGTATAAATCCAGGTGCGTTCTTACAATGGTCGACTGATCAGCATTGTCCCTAGAATTTTAGCTAATCTTCAGAAACTTAGCTACCGTTTTCAATGAGAGGGTGAAATCGTTCAAATATCCAAGGGTGAATACCGCGAGACCACACACCCAAGTTTTCATTCACGGTAGGGACCGACCAGCGCCAAAAGCATCAAGTTGAAGCTAGGAAGCACGAAGACTTCTAGCTTCGTTCTTCTCCAAACTCAAGCGAACAAGTCTCCTAACAATTGTTTCCAAAGGCAGGTCATTTCTCTCTCAACACAAACAATCATACAGATCAGCATTTCTAGAACCGCATCTATCATGACTATGGCTGCTAGGACACTTAGCCTCGATATTTTGAGGCTTTTTAGCAGGTCACTCGATCTGATAGTCGGTTTGCGCAAGCAGGTGGCAACTAAATGGCAAGGAAAGACATTGCAACAATGACATTCTTCATCAAATCAAACAATAGCACAAAGACCAAACTTTGAGATTACAGTCCACCATCCTTTCACGATCATAAGATTTGGACAGTCAGCTGCCATCTATCAAAGAACCACCTCCTCTGTTTCTCGAACATCAAGCGTTTGAGGATATCTTGAGCCTTCAGCTGTTGTTCAACGGCGTACTTCTGCTCGGATCTTGATTATCAAGTTTTCAAACATATCACTCCTCAGCTCTGTCAACAGAAGCATGGCCGAAGCATCTAAGATTTGATGCTGAGATGAATCCACCACCTTGACAATCGGCACAATCGCATACAGGGGATCGTATGATAGAACCAAGTCAGTGCTTAAGTTCACACGGAACAGTCTCCCACAAATGTCAGAAAGCACCAGCTAAGCAGGCTTAGAGATTTCCATCTATAAATCTAGAGGGTTCACTAAAAAGTACACGAAAAGCCGACACATGTCCCCAAGGGGGCAGCAAAGTTTGAGGTTCGAATATCAAAAAATACACTGCACGAATGGGGATGCAATTCTTAACGTTAGATACAACTCCTTAAGGATGAAGCGTGGGGATCTCAACTACCAAGAACACGAAGTGCTGTACTTGTGTAACCTATGAGTAGAATAGTCTTTACTGGCACTATTTTTCTCAAGGACGAACCCAGTTTTGAAATTTTCATGATTTTCATTTTGTCTTTACACTATGATGAGCTATGGGAAGCAATTTGCCTCGATACACTTAGCTTCAAACCAAGCATATCAATTCGCCATTTGATCATAGCCCGAAATCAAGACCGCCCGGCAAAACTGCCCATGCAATACCCAGTGATGCGCTTCCTCTCCCTTTCCCAACCAGAGCCGTATGATGCATGACAAAATTACGTAAAAAGGGAAAAGCTACAAATCCATGGGGAAGATCGGCGTCTGAGCACTGTTTTCTAGTACTATCGACCATAATTATATCCTAATGATCTCTGTTAGCTTCAGCATTGATAATGATTATGACTTCCATCTTCTACTGCCACGACACCCGTGAAACACAATTATGATTGTGATAACCAGTGTCCCTGGGGCCGGACCAAAATGTATAGATTGGTGTACAGCTTGTGCTTCATAGACTGGGATCAGATTGAGAGCGAGTTACATACCATCATATCTTACAGGTTGTTCCCGCGCTGCCTTCCACGAGCTATAATCAGGAATATTTGTTTGGTTCAAGAGCCGAACCATTGCTTCGGCATTGAACTTCGTGGCAGCATAAAGGTCGGCCCGTGGGATGATGCTTAGAAGGAAGGTAACATCCCGTGGGATTACAAATGGTGGTGGCCCAGATGATTGCCATGCTGGCGTACCTTGAGTCTGTTGCAGTCTCTTTTGCTGATCAAGTCTTCGACCTGCCGCTCCCTTTAACGGAGACTCACCACGAGCCATCTTACGGGGTGGGTTATCGAAGTCATCGCCGCCTGGGAATGGACGCTTCGGTGAATTGGTAGAAGTCGCAGCGATATATTGCGGCCGTGGACTGTTCTCCTGGACATATGCAGGACGAGGGCTGTCATCACGAACAGATGCTGGTTGCTCAATGGACTGGATCAAAGCTTTGGG
Source organism: Coleophoma cylindrospora (assembly GCA_003369665.1). Taxonomy (NCBI): domain Eukaryota; kingdom Fungi; phylum Ascomycota; class Leotiomycetes; order Helotiales; family Dermateaceae; genus Coleophoma; species Coleophoma cylindrospora. The sequence continues at coordinate 1,042,225 of PDLM01000010.1, forward strand.
TCGCATTTGTGTTCCTGGAGAAACAATTGGCCTTACAGCGGTGGGATCAAAGCCTTCGCCGCTGTACCGAGATGCGAATCGACGAAGTTTGGGATCTTCTGGAAACAGTTCTGCCATGCGTTTCTCTAACTTCTGAATTTGAGAGAGTTCACCATATTGGGACTCGTACTTATGGAAATAAGAGTAGAGTGGTTTGGATTTTGCAATCGATTCCGGCTTCGATGTCAAACGGCTAACAGCAGTCTCGAATGCAACTCGAGCATCTGGGCATGATTAGCAAGCTATATGGAGGAGACAGACAAAGCTTACTGGTGGTATCTCCAATTGCGAGAAGGTGCTTCAAATATTCTAAAATGAAAGTCTCGTCTTCAGGGAAGAGCTTTGCACCACGCTCAAAGATCTTGGTGCCCGCAGCGTCCTTGTAAACGTTGTGTTCAATCAGAGCACTTGCGACGTATACGTCGCTAGTAATCTTGCCTCTAGCACGGGCATCACTAAAGATCTGTCTGGAACCACCGACAGGATCTCGAACGGCACCTTTTCCTTGCACTCGACGCATGGCTCGCATAAGGGCAATCCAGGCATATGAGATTGTTCTCGATAGAAGTTGGGATTGCATGTTGTAGCCTTGCTTGATGGCGCTTATTTGCTTTGATTTGGCGGCTTCGGCAGCCTGCTTAGCAGCAGTTTTGTCGTTGTCTTCATCATCATCCTCCTCTGTGGTGTTTGCGATTATGGCGTTGATGGAGTCATCTACCCTCACAGATGCCTCAAGCCTGGCAATATCTCGTGTTTCCCGGGCCTTGAGCTGTTTGATCAAGTCGTACAAGGAGTCCAGGAGCTTATCAAACGAAGCACGAACTATGGCACCCTTTTCAGCAAGACCTTTGTCAGCCTCTTCGGTTGATAGTGTACTCTCAATTCTATCAGCTTTCTTGAAGGCAAGTAGACAACTCTCGGGATTAGCAACAATTCCATCATTAAGGAAGGTATCTCCCTCCTTCTCAAGACCATTTGCAAAACACCACTCGGCAGCATTAACCCACATCTCCGGCCAGAAATGTAAGGCCATCAAAGCTTGTTTGTATACGTAAAGTACACGCTGCTTGTAGGTTTCAAGTTCGTCAGTCTTCAGCACAAGTGGATCGTCTTGCTCCCATTCAATCCATCTCTGCCAAAGAACCACCTGGTTGAGATACTCCTGATCACCTTCAAATCCAAGTGCAGGAGCTAACTTTGGAAGAGTTGTCCGTAGAAGCCCACGAGTTATGTTTTCAAGGGCAGTGTTGGCACTTCTGGCAGACATGTACCCTGGAGATCTCTCTTGTAGGAACTTGCGACCCTGTAGACATTAGAACGTGCATGTAGACTCAAGGTTACAACTTACGGTCATCTTGTTCAATGACATCTCAAATTGATCGTATTCTTTCCACAGACCGTTCACACTAGACATAGGGACACAGATGGCACGTTGATATGCTTTGCGCAGTTGATCCATTTTTTGTTGATCTTGCCAGCTACTACCGCCAATCTGGCCAGGTGCGCTACTAATGAATTGTATGTAGTCTTGCCATATTTTGCCTGAATCTCTATCAATGCCTATGTTGGCCAGCACAAAATCGTATGCCTGAGAGACCGTAGTGCGCGCGTTCCCAGTGCGATCATTTGTCAGATCGTTCACACGTCTGATATAGTTGAGATAAACAGACCACAGCTGGACGTTAGGAACAGTCAAGAGCGACTTGCCAAAGATCTGTTCCGCAGCACCAAAGTTGTCATTCTCAAGCTCCAATTCTGTATACGCAACCCAGATTTCGGCCTATACATAGTTAGTACCGGAACGCTTCAGGGTGCGAGGGCGCGGGAATTGCATACAGCTGTAGGGAAAACCTTGAAGAATCTTTCGTACACTACTCTTGCATCATCAAGTCTATTGCGTTTTCTGTGCTCACTTATGAGTGATAGCCAAGCGTCCAAATCACCACGAGGGTCTTCCTTGATTCTATCCTCGAGGAGGCCGGTGGTATCGTGAGGGAGTCGAGCTTTAGGAGCCGCCGCATTCTGGGTTGGAATCGGTGCTGCCGGCGCTGTAGCTGTTAAGGTGACAGCGGGAACAGCTGCTGCCAAATTCAGTTCAGGGGCCATAATTTGCGCTCCCGCAGTCTCTGGCAAATTGGGAACAGGAGTTGCAACAGAGTTGGTCACAGCACCATCTTCTTCATCGTCTGAATCATCTGCAATGAAGCCCCCGACGGTTCTAGGTCGCGCTGCGGCTGCTTCTGGCTCCGGGTTTGGCGCTTGGGTTGTAATCTCGATCTCCTGCTCGGATTCTGGCGACAGAGAGCCAGAACCTAGATCGTCTCCGTTAGACGCCATTGCAAGTTCCTATATTAATTTCGCATCATTAAGGGATGTTGGCATATGCTTGCGAGAGAGGCAAGGAGCAAGTATCGCAGTCGGTGGTCGAGGTTGACGTCGGTGAAGTTGGAGAGATGAAGATGAGAGACAAAACAAGCTGTCGAGCCTTTTTGCGATGACACCAGCCTTGCGCGAAAGTTAAGCTGCGGCTCCGCAGTTTCTAGCCTAGTCCCTTTTCGGCAATCTGCATTTTGCTTTTCCACAGCAACGGAGAGCGCGCCTCGACACGAATTAAAAGAGCGTGCTAGAATAATTTAAGAGAAAGAATGGCAGAGCGAGCTGTATTGCCTTAAAAACTTAGCTATGGTACCTTACTTTTGGTCAGTCTCAATATCATGCTAAGAGCTTAGAAGAAAAGCCGTCCTTTCGTCTGTTCCTGAACGCCTGGAGCCTGAACGCAGCTATGCACGTGCACTAGCTCAGTTCTGCCACCAATTTACACGGTCGCGACCGACGCGTCAACTCTCTCATATTGACCGTCAATTTCTGCCATTCCAAACCGTTTGCACTTCTACATCACATTTGTTGACTACGCAGCACTCCCTCCCCTATTCATCGATTTGTTCATATTCTACTGGCCGATATCGTATCCCATCAAATCTACCCTACTCTCCCTGTCCCTAACCATTTTGAATCATTTGACCGTCGCTATGTCTGTCGTATCACTCTTGGGCGTCAAGATCTTGAACAATCCAGCCAAATTTGGTGATTCTTACCAGTTTGAGATCACCTTTGAGTGCTTGGAATCGCTGCAGAAGGGTGAGCATCACGGCTTTTGGCAAATTGGTACTTTTCTCTGACGCTTCGCAGACCTCGAATGGAAGTTAACCTACGTCGGCTCTGCTACCTCGTAAGGACCCTCTGTTCTCTACAATCGAGCGATCTAATCATCTATAGTGATGAGCACGACCAAGAACTTGACAGCCTCCTCGTTGGCCCCATTCCCGTTGGTGTAAACAAATTCATCTTCGAAGCAGACCCACCTGACACCAAGCGAATTCCCGATGCCGAAATCCTTGGTGTTACGGTCATTCTACTCACATGCGCTTATGACAGTCGCGAGTTCGTGCGGGTTGGATACTACGTTAACAACGAGTATGACTCGGAGGAGCTCAACGCAGATCCTCCTGCCAAGCCAATCCTGGACAGAGTCAGACGAAATATACTCGCAGAGAAGCCAAGAGTCACTCGTTTTGCAATTAAATGGTCAGTATATACGAAGTTGTTACATTGCAAGCTCTAACATATACTGCAGGGACTCTGATGCATCTGCACCAGCTGAATTTCCTCCGGAGCAACCAGAAGCTGATCTTGTAGCGGACGGAGACCAATATGGCGCCGAGGAAGCCGAGGAAGAGGAGGAGGAGGAGCTTGCGGAGGGTGCCGAGGGAGTAGCAGCAGCTGACCCAGATGCTATGGTCGATGATGCAGATGCTGCTGGTGCTGAAGGTGATGCTGCAGCGGAAGAGTCGGATAATGGCAGCGAAGATCTTGAGGCCGACAGCAGCGGAAGCGAAGCAGAAGATGACTTAGAGGAAGAAGTTGGCGAAGGTGGCGCTGATGAAGACATGGATATGGATGGAGTAGAGAAGCCAGCTGCGAACGGCGCATCTGCCTCCCATCAGGTTGACGAAGTCATGGCTCACTGATTGTTTATACCCGAAGGCATATGCTTTTTAGATCTGGTTATGCGGAGTTTTCATATTGCTTTGTTAGCGCACGCGGAGGAACAGGTTGTTATGCAGGTAATGATATAAAATGAACATGGACAGTGTAGAAGTGCCCTGACTATACAGAATTCTTGTCCATTCCAACACAGTTTCTTGTGTGTCGGACGGAGGGGTTTGTAGAGGCTAATAGGCTTGCAAGCGTCTCTCTCCCTGTTACCCGAAAGTTAAGAGTATTGCCTTGCCTCTCAGAGAATGTAATGAATGCTAAACTTGCTACAAACCGCGACCGAGAGCTGCAAAGGCGGGCGGAGATCGGGACCACGGTGCAGAATAGCAGGATAGCCAGCGTTGACATGCCATAATAATAAATGATATGAGGCATTCATTTGCCAAGTTTCATGCAATTGTTGCAGTTAAGGAAGCATGCTTTGTTTTGTTGCTTGCCGAGCGAGACGAGGGATGACGAAAGTCCAGGGATCCAACTTTTAAAGTGTTGGACTCAGGAACCACGCTTTCGCAGCTCCTCAGCACCACATCCACGATGGCAGGCTTTCTACGAGGGAAGCAGGCCGGTATGCAAAATGACCTCTCTGCGGCTATCCTTCCTGGTCTCTTCGCTCCAGATGATCAAGCAAGATTTGGTATTAACTCTCAGATTGGGTACGTCTGCAGCCCCTCATTCCGGATTCCTGCGCGCGGGGATATACTAACTGCCCTTCAGCGCACTCGCATACGACCCTATACAGTCCTTACTCGCGGTCGGAACGAATGAGTCACCTTTTGGGAGTGGTCAAATCTATGTATTTGGACAGAAAAGAGTCCAACAGACTTTCAAGCTGCCGCGTCGGGCATCCGTGAAGACCTTACAATTCTGTGCCGACCGACTGATCAGTCTCGACTCCAAGAACGAGGTTATAATATGGGATCTACAATTTGGGAAGATGCTGGCCAGCTATGCTCCGCCAGGAGTGGTCACATCTTTGGTCACCGATCCTATGCTTGACTGGGCTCTTATTGGTATGCAGAACGGGGAAGTTATTGCCTATGATCTGGACAGGCAGGGCCTGGCAGCTCTCCGACTGCCAAACTTCTGGCGTGAGCGAAATCCAAGGTCTAGATTCATGGCCGTCGTGTCTATGCAACTCCATCCTCGAGATATTGGACAGCTTCTCATAGGGTACACCGAAGGAGCCGTTATCTATTCCTTCAAGCAGAACAAGCCTATTAGACATTTTCAATATGAGCTTCCAGCAGGAGCTCCTGGTGGATATCCTGACCCAGCTTCTGCAGAGAATGCTCGAAAGCCTCGTCTTGTTCAAGTCCTGTGGCATCCAACAGGCACTTTCATCATGACTGCTCATGATGATGAGAGCCTTGTATTCTGGGATCCCAAAGATGGCCGGGTTGTCATGGCACGAACCTTAGCCGACACACATGTCGACAAACCTGGAACCCATTCAAAGAGCTTCGGAAATACACCTGGTACTCTTGCTCTCAAGGACTCATTTGCTCGTATTGCCTGGTGTTGCAAGTCCAATCCGGATGACACTGGACTACTTATCGCTGGTGGTGCTCCTGATACTTCCCGACAAAAGGGTCTGACTTTCCTTGAACTTGGTGTCACCCCAGTATATGCTACGTCAACCTGGCAAATGCTGACAGATCATTTCGAGGGCAAGAGTAGACACCTGCTTCCGACACCTCCTGGAGCCGAGGTGGTTGATTTCTGCCTGCTCCCTCGCGCATCACCTCATTTTGCTGGCGCTCAAGATCCAATAGCCATTCTTGCTCTGCTCAACTCTGGAGAATTACTCACCATGAGCTTCCCCAGTGGCCATCCGATTTCTCCTACAAACCAGTTGCCTCCGTCGCTTGCGTTTGTGCACCCTTTCATCACTTCAATTACTGTATCCGCAGTAGACCGTGGCCGATGGCTTGGTATGACCGAAAACCGCCAGCAGGGGCCTCAATTGTTGCGCGGAGGCGTGGAATCTATCAAGCCGTTGAGACGTTATGAAGCTCGAAATGTTGTTTCCATGGCACACGGTGACGGGACCATCCGCATCTGGGACGCTGGACATGGAGATGAGCTTGAAAATAGCGCTTCGTTGCAGGTAGATATTGCCAGGGCCCTTGACCGATATGATGAGCAGATTATCATTACCTCAATGAGTATGGCTAGTGTTACCGGGGAGTTGTGTGTGGGAGTGAGTACAGGCGAAGTGATTATATACCGGTGGGGAGGAAACAGACTCTATGGCCGTGAGGCAACAGCACCCACAGAGACACAGCGCGGAGCTATCACAGACATCTCGGCTCGGTCAGAGCCCTCTTTGAAAGAAGGGTTGCAGCCGTTTTCTCTCTACGACATGGCTCAGGGACCCATAAGTATTGTGAAGCTCTCGGATGTTGGATTTGTAGGAGTGGGATCTGAGAATGGTGTCTTCTCCCTAATCGATCTTCGTGGCCCAGCAGTCATCTTTACAGCTACCGCGAGCGAACTCACCAAGCAGGACAAGCGGAGCAGCTTCATGAAGAAGCCGAGCAGCCAGAAATCCCCAAGACCTGAGTGGCCGGTCGCCATTGAATTTGGAGTCATGACCGTCGAGGGCGATAACTATTCTAGTATACTGTGCTTCGTTGGCACCAGCATGGGCAAAGTAGCAACCTTCAAGATTCTGCCACAGCAGAATGGCGGTTACACGGCACAACATGCTGGCACCGCAGAGCTTTCTGACAAAGTTGTATCCATTAGCCCTATTGTTTCGGACACTGGAAAACCAGCTGTTGCGACTGGTGCAACTGTAGCTGCTCTTCGTACTGGTCAACAAACTCACGGATCATTGGTGGTTGGTAAGTTTACGGGCATCCACATGCTGATTTCTTGTAGCTGACACTTCACTAGTCACTGAATCAGAAGTGCGCATCTTCAAACCTGCGACGGCAAAGGGGGCCCATAAGACCTGGGACAGTATGTTCTGTTACTCAGCAGCGGTAACAGAGTTCGAGTTGCACGGGTTTGCTCTCGTTGGCATCTTCGGAGACGGAAGCACTCGAGCCTACTCTATTCCAGCACTTAAAGAGATTGGCAACTCGAAGCTAGAAATGCTCGACAAGACGAGATTGCCGAGTACTATCGTCACGCAGTCTGGAGACATCTTTGGCTGGACCGGTCCTTCTGAAGTTGCAATGCTAAACGTTTGGGGAACTGGACAGCCGCTTCCAATGTCTCATGACAAGTTGTTTAACCCACAGGCGCTTATCCCACCCCGTCCGACCATATCGAATCTTCAGTGGATCTCAGGGACTCAATATGTGAGTCCCACGGACCTTGACCTCCTGATCGGTGGACCGGATCGTCCCCCAAGCAAGCGTATGATGGAAGCCGCCGCCGCAGAGGATCGACAAGCACGACTCGGTAGCCCGGGGTCCTCACGTGCTCCGGGGACACAATCGACCGAGGGCTGGGGCGAGTACATGACGAGACAGCTGAACGAACGCACCGAAAAGCTGAACATTGTGGGCGACAGCATGGATAAAGCGCAAGAAAATTCACAGGGGTGGGCCGACGATGTCAGCAAGTTTGTAAGCAAGCAAAAACGGAACGTTGTTCTCGGGGGTATTACAGGAAAATGGTTTTGAGGGATACCCTTGAGGCTCAATAGAAGCCTATGCAATGGCGTTCAGGCTGAACTTTACTTTGGGTTGGGGATGTCGGTTATGCTCTGCTCTGATTGCTACAAGAACACATCAGACTTGAATTAAATGCCGATTGACTGTGCCGATTGACTCTGCTGCACTCGAGTGAGAAATCGCCATGCTGTTCTCGTCGTGCAGCATGGATGGACGATAAGACGAAACCCACTTCTGCGCGGTGCGGTGGCTGGGCTGGCAGCGGCCCCCAAAGTTTAGCGACCCGTTGACAAAGGCTTTGTGGGAGTTTTCGCAACGTGCCCGGCCACCCATAACCATGTCCCATCCCACAATCCTAACCTAAATCCTGACGTGCACCGATTTGCGCGCCGGACTCCCCAGCCAGCCAGCAGCCTTTGCTCGATCAGGAAACTCTCTTGTCCTTCTAGAGCACTCTTACCCGCAGCGTCGCAGCGTGGCGGGAGCTAGGCAACAAGACGCCGAGTAGGATTGCCTTGGAGGTCGGATTAAAGACGCCGCTATCCCCACTACGGCCTCAGAGCGACGGGCGGCTTCTTCTTCTTCCTCCTCTTCCTGCGGTAGCCTCATTCCTTGCCCTTCCCTCTCGGTGCTCTTCCTGTGCCCATCTCCTGTCATGGCTGCGACTAATACCAATGCCAGTACCGAAGAGTTGCTCCGGCGCCTCGATCAGCAGCATCAGGCTTACCTGGAAACCTTCCGGCTGGTGCACGAAGCCCTGCTAAGTAACAGCGGTGCCACTAATAATGCCTCGGGGATAACCACCATCCCCGAAGGCACGCCCACCATCGATGTCCCTAATCTGAGGCGGCTTCGTCGCTCAACGCTCGACACCACCGACACGGACCCCCGTTCGGAGCGATCCTCGTCGGTGCTCCTCTCGCCTGAAATTGTGAAGTCCGCTACGTTTCGCTCGTCTGTCACGGGCGATGACTCTGACTCCAGCGATGATGACGAGGACTTGTATGTTCAAGACCCGCTGCCGCCCAGGTCATGGGACCGTGAGGGCCTGCGGCACCATCTGAAGACCTACAAATTCAATGAAGAGGGCCAGAAACTGCTGGAGAGCGTTGTTGTGGACGGCACTCTGACCAACCCGGACATTGCAAGAGTCTTTGACGGTGGGTTTGAGCTTGGTGTTGGTAGTCATTATAGTGTTTTTGATGTCGGCCCCGACGGTGCCCCGTTGAGCAGGCATGAAGTTGTGGAGAAAGGGACTAAGAGTATTCACGATGCGATCTGGCAGGTTATCAGGGTGAGTGCCCTCCTTCTCCTCGCTATAAGCTTTCGCGTTGGCTGGAGAGAGAGCCGAGGTGTGAGTGTAAGCTGATCTTCGGATTAGGATGTCAATTCTGACTCCACGAAAGAGAGGAAGGCTGTTGGTCGAATCACGTAAGCTTTTTCACTTTGTATTCTGAACTTCTCTGCCAAACAAGAACCCATACAAGCATCTTGCTACTGCTTGCCATCGATTCTTTACCGGATGTGGTTCGTAAAACGGTGAAACCACTCATCCTCACGTTGGGCCCAGTGATCCTATATTCCGCATTTTGAAATGGTCTACCAGCAAACCATTGCTGTGGGTTTCATATGGGGGTAAAGGAAAGCGATTGCATATTGTTTGCCATTCAGGCTACTTATTTGCAAAGTAGTGTTTTGATTCTATGGTGTTCAGTCTTTTGGTTCAAGAGAATCTCCTTGTGTACTAAAAATAACAATGAACAGGATCATTCGAGAGCCGAGTCCGATCGTCTTTGGAGCTCTCCACCTCACGATGAATGAATACTTTGATATGGATGAAATATTCAGTCACCTTGTACACGATAGCGATAGAGGAGCCAGTTCTGTACGTTTAATGATGTTACACTCCAGACCAGGGCACTAAGTGATCTATAGGCACATATGGGATCAACCCGAGCATTTCATGATGACCACAGGCGGCAGAGAACTTTCATATTCAACTTTGAATACTTCACCATACTTGGCCCCGGGTGTGAGGCAATGCCGTGGCAAGTTTCCGATAAAGCTAAAGCTACTTCATCACCGGCACACATTCCAATCTCCCGTTGTTCCTCGGTCGTGGCACTCTCGCTTTCCGGAGCGCCGGTTCGGAAACTGAAGAACGTCTCTCGACGCAAAAGAACGACGGTAAATGGATATTTGTACGATACTTGGGCACCTTGGCACGTTCTAAATATCCAATGCTACCCAGATCTTAAGCATAGCATGAATGTTCATGATTCTAGCAAACATTACGTTAATGGCCCAGAAGCATTCTTGTATACCTTGCTGGGAGAGTTCCGGGATTGTCAGAAGAGATTTGATGAGATTTATGAGAAAATCACCAAGCTGGTCACTCCACCTGTAAGTTGTTCTCGCCCTTACCTTCATTTCACACCTGTGCCATCCCGTTGTCGGGCATAGGGAAAGCATAACTTGTGAAGAAGGAAAAGCCAGAGCGCTGACCAAAAAAGGCCAATTTCATGTTCAACAGCAAGCTTCGAGATAAGCTTCTCTTTGAAGATGAGTCGTTTACCTACTCGAGACGATACTTCTGGGCATATCAAACCCTTGGCATAATGAACAACAACATTAAATCACTCCTCGATTCGTACGATGACACCTTCAACGACCAGTTTTGGGCCGGTGAGCATAAGACGCTCTGGCCGCTGGTGCCAGAGAACAGCCCTCGAAACCTGTACTGGAAGAAGAAGATGGGGTTCTTGAAGAAAGAGTTTGACCGTGAGATAGAAAAGTTGAAGGTGATAGCCGACGAGAACAATGAGCGAAGGAAAGAGATCAGAACACTGCGGGATCAGCTGTTTAGCGGAACTAGTGTGCTGGAGTCGAGGAAAAGTGTCGAGATGACTAGCATAACGATTCAGCAAGGGCATAACATCAAGTTGTTGACTTTGGTAAGACCCTTCATCCTGTTTACTGGGGCAGTAAGCTTACTCCTTTGAAGGTCTCTATCTTTTTTCTCCCACTCACGTTCGTAACTGTAAGTCGCTCCTTTCCCTCCACACACACACACACACATTCAAAACGACCAACTTTTGAATGTTCCTTCCTTATGGTTTGACTGATCTGCATACTCCAGTCCGTCTTCGGAATGACGAACATGCCAACGGAGCCCCGCTTCGAACATTTTGGAATCACCATGGCAACAGTCTGCATCCCATTCTTCCTACTCATCGGCTCCCTCAATACGACAATGGGCATGCGCTTCTGGGTCGGGAAGTGGCACAGTCTCGTGTCATGGGTTACACGGACTCCGGTGTCCAAAGATACGGAGGACAGTGACGATGAAGACGACGGCAACGAGAAACAGACACGGAAGCTGAGAGAGCGGAGTATGAGCCAGTTGGAGGCCTTGGCGGCGAGGAAGGCTCAGATGGCGAGGATGAGCCCCGCGAGCACGTTTGATGTTGAACCAAGGACTGTTTTGAGAGGCAGAGGGCGCAGTGTGGATTTAAGTGCGAGGGCTGAAGGAGCCGAGAAAGACGGTTCGCCGAAGCAGATGGAAAGTCGTGGTAGTGCGATTGCTCAGCCAAAGGATATAGGTTTAGTGGACAGGCTTCTAGGTAGGAGGAAGCCAGATACGGCGCGTGCGAGCGTTGTATGATCAATTAGTTACTCCGACTCGCTCATTATTTAATTACCGAAGCCGGGGAAAGAACATATTGAGGACGGCACCTTTAGGTCCAAAGCACACATAGTCTAAGTCACTGGAGTATTCTCCAGGTTCATAATTGGAAAGAATTCAACGACTGGAGATATTTTGAATCTTTGCAATTTACTTTCCTCAATGCAGTACTCTTCTCGATATTTGCAGAGGGTTTTGCTCATGGACAGCATTACTCGTTAGACATCAATGAACGCCAGCAGTTAATAGGGTACGTCGAGGTGATCCCCTAGCTGCGCCTAACTCCACGCACCAACAAGCAACAAATGTCATACTTAAGAACCTTCCGATAACGTCTACACCACGGGTCAGCCAGCGCCAAATCCTCGGCCCCCAGTCTCCCACGCATGATCCTTGTCTCTCACGCCCTCGCCAATGCCACCGTCCAGCTCGACAATTTCAGACGCTTCCTCGTCCTCGTCGTCCTGATCAATCAGCATATCCAAGTCGCGGTCGTCGTTCTCATGACTGGCATGTTCTGCCAGCATACCTAAACCATACCCGGCATCGCCATCTTGGGCAGCTTCGTAGTGATCTTCGTGACCCGGCGGACTTGCGACGTGTACTTGATGGTGGCTATAGTTGACGATATGATGCGGTAGGTGGACGTCTTCCATGATCTGTGGATCTAATGGCATGTAATGATCGCGGAGCTGTTGATGCTGTAGCTGGTGTTGTTGTTGGTGGTGATGGGCTGTATGATGTGAGTGGTGGGCGTGATGCATGGGCGATTGATGGGTGAGGTGGTGCTGTGGCTCTGAAGAATGTGGAAGAGTACGGTTGAGCACTTGCGGAGAGACAGATTGTTGGCCGTGATGCGGATATGAATCTTCTTCGACCAGCTGGTGTTGGGACAATGGTGTCTCGGGCGAGAACGTGGGTGAAGCATTGCTCATAAGTACATGGTCGTTCTTGTGGTGACCTGAGATAGGCAAGGCAGTGGTTGGCGACTGAGTTGGAAGAGGTTGTGCTTGTGCTTGGCCGGTGCCCGTGGATTTCCCAACTTCTTTACATTCTGCACAGTTTTTAATTACAAGACTCACGGTCTCCTTGATTCTAACCCAATGAAAGCGTTCCGCGATAATAGCCGTCGTCTTATTGATGCCGCCATGACTATGAACATGTGTCTGTCTGGCAATCTCGTACTGCCGTTTGGGATCGCTAATCACCTCTTTATCCTTGAGCATCAGCTTCTCTCCGCTCCCATCGCCATCGTCAACGCCGTCTGGGTTCGGGGATGTAGGTATCAGCTTATAGTGCGTCGCTGCGCTTCGAAGTCTGCTTTTTTCGGCGCGATCAGCTCCCGCTGGGTACTTGCCGGTACGGAGGTAGAATTTAATCTTATCGAAGCGCTCTTCACTCACAAATTCCTCTCCATCATCCTTGCCGAGATCTCGGCCGAAGATGATGGCATCAATAAGCTGCCCAGGATATGATTTGAGATTGCCGCATCCCTTGACTTTGCCAATCCTTTTGAACCCGAGTGCATCCCAAATGCGACATGAGGCAACATTGGTCTCATAGACCAAGTTGAAGACCGAGTAGCTGTAGCCCAGTTTGGGAGCATAGTCTAGGTAGGCTTCACCCATCAAGCGTCCTACACCTTTGTTTCGAGCGGCATCTGTCACGAGAAAACCTGCATTGCAGATGTGGCTGCTTCGGCCAGGGTAATTGGGCTTGATATAGAAGCTACCTAGACATTCGGTGGCCCAATTCTTGCCTTCAACCACTTCGTCGGCGGAAGTGATGCTGCCCATCAGCATGATGGCAGCGAAGTTCTGAAACCAGTATTTGCCATATTTCTCAACTGGCATGCCTTCAAGCATGGGATAAGTGTCCCCGCCTTCAATCTCCTTGTTGAACTGATCACTCAGATACGTCAACAAGGAGGGAGGGACCTGGTGAGCCGAGGGAAATGGACTTTTTCAGTCAGACAGTCAACCATGAAGTTCCACAGTAACATATCTCAACTTACACAATTGTCGCTACCGTCACTCTGTCACGGAGAGTCACCTGTCTAGGAAGAACATCGGCAGGGAGCGATGGGTTTGGGTCATGGGGGTCCGGAAGCGGCTTTGCGCCTTGAGTCCGCCAAATAGTCGGGCTGTCCGGATCATCGAGCATAGCCGGCATCTTGACACAACAGAAAGATTTGCGGGATCTAGTGGGCTTTGTCAGAGTTCTGATCAAGATGGGAGTTTCTGGGAGACCAAGAACATACAGCAGTGGGGGGTGTGTTCTTGGTGTCGTTGCGCGTTTGCGTTGTCACGACCCTGGAAGCAGTCCCCGATAATTGTTGTGCACCCAAGTTCAAGTGGCCTCGAGAAACGCCGTATACAAACTCCAAGGCAGAGCGGAGCGAAGCGAAGAGGATAGGGGTTCTGTTGTGAGTAGGGGGCCAGTTCTGAAAAATTCGTTGTCGTGGATTCTATATCCTGCCAAGGAGCATATAATATTCCGCTCCGTAATCAGGTGACAAATTCATAGTGGGCAAGAGAGAAGTGAACTTTTGATTCTCATTTATTCCATCCATGCTTTTCTGGCAGTATTATACACAGATTGCCTCTAACAGGTCGCCTACCTTCTTGGCATACCCCTTCCTCTACCTCTCAGAGCTCTCTGAGCAGCTCCCGGCGGCAGCCCTCTCTGAGGAGCCTGTGGTGCCTGACTCTCCTCGTTCTTAATAGTCTCATCGACACTCAGAATCAAACAGCTGGCTTCGGTAGCAGCCTGGATGGCGTTAACCTTCACAAGAGCTGGCTCCCAGACAAAAGCCTCCATGTTGTCCGTGATACCCTCATGTACGAAATCAACACCAGCCCATACATTTCCTTTTCGGTGCTCAACACGGAGCTTGTTCAGGATGTCAGTTGCGTCAAATCCTGCGTTGTCGCAAAGCTGTCGAGGAATGACCTCCAGAGCCTTAGCAAAGGACTTGATAATTGCCTGTTGCTTGTGAGGAACATTTCTGTCGGCGTATCTGTGAAGATAGGCAGAAACTTCCATCTCAGTAGCTCCTCCTCCGGCAACAATAGTCTTGTTCTTAATGGCACGCTTGACAATCATGATGGCATCGTGTAAGGAACGCTCAACCTCAGCAATAAATTGCTCCGCACCTCCCCGAAGAACAAGTGTGCAGGTCTTAGAAGCAGGGCAGTCCTCGAAGAAGTTGAACCGCTCGCCACCGATCTGCTTCTCTTCAAAGGTACCACAAGTTCCAAGATGTTCAGGATGAATATCTGAGCATGTGGATTGAATAGATCCTCCCGTTGCTTGAATGACCCGCTCAAGATCGTCTGATGAGACACGTCCGGCGCAGAAGATATCTCGGTCTGCGAAGTATTGTGTCGCCAGATCTCCAATAGGAAGCTTGCTCAGAACAACCTTAGCCCCGGTCTTGTAAAGTGCCTCCATCTTGTTGTAGATAATTTGCCATTCCGCATCGACGATAGCCTGGTATTCCGAAACCTGCTCAACCCTGACCTCTGCGTTATCCTTCTCGCTCTTCAACTCAAGCTCCACATTTAAGCAGACAATCTTTGGGTTCTTGAAGGATTTGGGCTGCTGTTCGAATCCTGCGTATGAGAAGGTCTTCTTGAATGCTACTCCGTTGATGAATAGAGAGTCTGTGAGGGAGCCACCAGGAATCTTCTTGACTCCAATGAGCTTTTCGTTCAGGTCGTCTTGGTCGAGCGATAGGACTGCATCGACAACCACTGGAACATATTAGCAAAGTCTCAAAATATAGGTGTCATGGGCGTACTATTTGTGAAAAACCCAGTATTCCTCTTGATCAGCTTACTGCTCATGGCAGTACCCGCAAGCTTGAGTAATGTGTCTCGTTGGTTGCCCTCGCTTGTGTTCACGGCAATCTCCTTGATCTTGTTGACAGCCATAGTTGAAGCTCTTCGAAGACCCTTGATGATTGTCTGCGAGCTGACACCTTGCTCGACATGCTCCTTAACCTCTTTCAAGATCTCTCCAGCAAGCACAACGACGGATGTCGTTCCATCTCCAACCTCAGCGTCTTGTGATCTCGCAATGTCTGTAAGGATTCGCGCTGCCGGGTGTACAATATCGAGAAGCTACAGGGTCATCAGTACCGATGCGCCAGCTGAGTGGGTGTTCCTGCCAACCTTCATGACGGTAGCTCCATCGTTTGTAATTGTCTGTCTGCCATTCTCATCCACAAGCAGTAAATCACCTCCGTAAGGGCCCAAAGTACTTCTAATGGTCGCCTGCACAGCTAAGCAAGCATTGATGTTTGAAACGATTTGCCCTTTGCCTTGCGAAGAATCCGTGCCTATGACAATAGATTAGTTAAATAGCTATACGTCCACCATGAAGTTCCTAACCTTCTTTGAGCACAATGATCGTGGGGGTTTGGCCTCCGAACGACATGATGGCAAGGCGCTCTTTCTGAGGATGAAGGAGGGCTGTTTTTGAAGACGCTCCGAATCGCAAGTATGTCAGCGGCCTTGATCGAAACTCTGAGAAGGGTAGAATAAGTTGGAGGAGTTGGGTGCCTTTGACTACTGCCTTACCTCTTTCTGCTATCCAGCTTCTAAAAGTTTCTCGCGTACGCGTTTTGTGGTCTTGGTCGTCAATGGTCACCGGAATATTAATATCAGGTGACTGTAAGCTACAGCTCTCCTTGGGGTCTCTTGCTTTGACTAATTGACCGAACTGTCGAATAAGTAGACACCAGTCACTCAAACATAATACAGTTATCAAAAAGCCTTTGCCTCGGTCACTGAACTTGTCCTACATCTTTGAGCTTGCTTCTAGTGCTTCCTTCACAATTGGCGCTAAACCTCAATAGAAGCTCTTGGTTACCTTTGGGGAGTTGATTCAGATCAGAATGAGACCTTGAAAGGTACCAATTCAACTCAAGGCTTGTAGCGATCAGAAAGACAAAATGGCATCAAATCTTACATTTTCCACTGTATGCATAGGAGCCGTCCCAACTAATGTACATGTTTACACATCCTACTTCTTACCCCTTGCAACTTCCTTGGCTTCATTCTTTTTTAATGCCTGCCAGTCCTCATCATCGTCAAGATCCGCGCCCCATCCGGTCAATTGACGAAGCATATCTTCCTCCTCCTCATCAGTCTCGCCAAGGCCTTCCACAAACTTGAAACGTTCCAAACCTGAATGCTCTGGACCGTCTTCTTGTAGGTCTTCTTGTGACAAACTCAGGCCATTTTGCGGATCAATCTTTTTGAAGTCGCTCTCAGTCATGACAAAGGGTCGCATTTCGCCAGCCCATCCCTCTCCTCCATCTCCAACGTCGTCAAATTCTCCTTCAAGGCCTGGAAGCGGCTCTTCGCCATCCTCGTCAAGCTCGGGTGCGTATCGATCGAGCATCGAGTCTTTTTGAGAAGACATATCGGCTTTGAGTTCTCGCTGATATTCTTTCAGATCTTCTGCTTCTCTCTGCTTTAATCTCTCTTCCTGCGCTCTCTTGATGTCATCTGCCGTAACAGGCTTCCCCAAGTTGTCTGGAGGGAACCAGGTTATTGTACCTGTCTTTGCTGCTTCAAGGCGTTTGGTTTGGCCTTGCTCACCAGCTTTCCCAAGAACGGCGGCGATAAGTTGAGTGCATCGTAAACTGCCGAGAATATTAGCAAGAAACAATTGCGGAAGGACACCAACATACCTGTCATCATTGGCTGGAATAGGGTACGTGACCCAGGTTGGATCGGCATCAGTATCAATGACGCCGATAGTTGGGATGTTGTTCAGTCCACATTCATGGAGTAGAACGTAATTTTCCAGCGGGTTTAAGCAAACAACAAGATCTGGTTTTAGAGCCTTCCATTTCTCGAATTTATGCTCAAATCCAGGAACCTCATTGTCGTGCTCATCTAGTGCTTTCACTGCGTGGGTTGGCAGAATTTGATCTCCATTGGTGATTGAGCCTGGGATCCATCGTTCAAAGAGATGGCAACCTTTGGCCATTTCTGAAGCTTGGATGACGGCTTCATCTTGCCCTGGTCTAGTACCAACAAACAGTATGAGACCACCGTGATATGCTACACCCTCGACAACCTTTGCTGCACGTCGCAGATGCGCAGCAGTTGTTTCAAGAGAAATAATATGAATACCTTGTCGAATACCATAGATATACCTCTGGTTCGCAGGATTCCATAGACTCGTCGCATGTCCCAGATGTGCTTGCGAGGCCATCAGGAGCTCCAGAGTCACATCTTTCGGAGCTGGTGGATGCTGCAGAACATGGTATGGCTCGTAATGAGGTGTGATAACGGACCCAAGCTTCGCAGTATGCTTCTTGATGCTTTTCTGCAAGTAATAATCGCGCGCAACGCCCTCATCGTACTGCTTAATGCCTGCGAGGGGAGGGATAAAATGGCGGGTAGCTTTTAATTGGTTAAGATTTGCTTCAATTGAACCGGTTTCCGTAAGTTCGTTCTTTATGGACTGCTCGATGGCGTCGATTTCGCTCGAGAGACTGCGGATCCACGACCTTCGCAGTGGTGCGGCAAGCGCTCTACGGCCTTTGAGAGATCGATTAGCTCTTTCCTATTCTCTGGCTCCAGCTAACATACCATGCCGTACAGCAACATTTCTCAGTATCATGGCGGCGTAGGTTGGTAATTGTTACCTTCGGCTGGAACTTTTTTGAGGTTCTCGCACGCCAGGCGATTTAGCGCTAGTGTCATGAATCACGCGAGGCTGAACTGCCCCTTTCCCTCAATAATATCTCACAGAATTTCGAGGGGTATCTGCTGTGATTGAGGTAGCCATTGATAGAAGCAGATAAGTCGCTCAATCACGCTGTATCACTACGGTAGTTTTGAAGTTTGGTATTAATCCCAGGTACAAGAATGTATTAAGAGAACGATTGATGTTTTCCAACACAATCGAGCTAGGCTTGAAATTATGGGAGAGTCCCAGTCTATCAAAAAGAGCATCATAAAGGCATAAACGCAAAAGCTTAAGGCTCTGCAAAGTCTCTAAACTGCAACGCTTGGGATGTATTTTGTACAAGTAGAAACAACTCGCTATGCAACAACTCCTCTCACCCCAATATTTAACGGCTGGTAGCCCGGGTGAGGGCGAAAACGCCAACAATAACAACAGCAAGGGTGACGATTGCACCCGGCAAAAGCAACTCGTTTGGAACACCTGCAATTACCTGCTCTTCAACGTGCTTAGCGGACTTTCTTCTTCTGACTGGAGCTTCTTCCTCGCTCTCTTCTTCGTCACTAGAAAAGTGTCGTCGGCGCTCTCGGATGGAGGATGCTGGTGGCGTTGGCTCTTGCGCAATGACTGGATGAGGATCCAAGGTTGCGGTTATTGGAGCCTTTTCGGGATCGTGAACAAAAAGATCCACCTTATCACGCCGGCCATGTCTGGCGATTAAGATAGCCTCCAGCAGGTCCTGATCCGTGGTGATAGACACAGTATCACCTTCGTCGTCCAAATAGCTCAAAGCATACCCAGAAATTCCAAGCTTGCCGTCCACAAATGTTGCTGGACCCCCAACAGCTTCAGTCTCCGAGCCAAGCTTTGCATTCACAGCTGCAACCAATTCAGCCATTCCATGGGCAGCAATCACCTGGAGTCTATGGACACGGCCACTAGGTGCCTTGAACTTAAATGGGAATGGTATTTCTTCTGCTGGAGTTTCGACAATTGGTGCCATGCCAGATCTTGGTGGAGAATCTGGAACTCCTGTATGTGATGCAGAGTCTCCTGGGCCAACGCTGGCATCCACGTGATGTTCATGGCGAGACATATCGGGAGACATCATGAGGGAACGCTGACCAGCGGTGTGGTGGTGACTTCCTTCGCCTGACATAACGGACTCTGTCTCATTGTCCAAAGACAACCAGAACTTATTCCAGGCTGGTCCCTCGCTGTCGCCAGTTGACATGGTGTTGATTTGCTCCAAAGTAGCATAAGTCAACTTTAGCACGTCGACCATTCCGACAATTTCTCCAGCATCGTTCATGACTGGGAGGTTGAGATAATGCCCATCTAAGACAATCAGTCACATACAAATGAGAAAAGAAAAAGAATGCTTACCATGCATCTTTCGTAGAGCAGCTTGAATAGTCATATCCATGGGAGCGAAATCAGGGTGGGGCGTCATTACGCGAACAACGCTGCAATTTGCAGGGTCTAGTCCAGGAGCAATGACACGTAATACAACATCTTTGCTGGTAAAAATACCAGTAATTTGGCCATTGTCCTGCACAAGCACAGCCGTAGTATGATTCTCCTTCATCAATGCAGCTGCCTCCTTAACCGAGGTTCGTACGGAGACCGTTGTGGGTGGTGTACCCGTGAGGACCGATTCAAGAGTTGGTCCCGACATCTTTAGTCGAAGAGCCTCCACATATTGGATGATCTGTTGCGGTTGGCTCGATCCCAATTCTGACTGCACGCCCTCTAGAGCATCATAGAGCTTTCTGGACGAGCTGTAGGCTCGCTCGAGTTTCTCCATCGCATCGTAGAAGCATTTCGTGATATCCAGGATACCAGAAATATCTTGATTCTCGTCCATAACAGGCAAATGTCGGAATCCCTTGCGAACCATAAGATCCAAAGCATCAGTCGCACTTGTGTCTGTCATGGCACACAGTGGGTTCTTGGTCATGATTTCTGCAATCGTGATGCTACCAGCCTTGATTCCTGCTCCCACCACACGGAAAGCAAGATCTTTGGCGGTAAAAATACCAGCAATTCGGTCATCGTCATCTGTGACAAGAACGCAGTCCTCTCTCTTCGCTGCCATCAATTGTGCCGCCTCAGCGACCGTGGTATTCGGTTTGATTTGGAGAGCTTGACTCGGTCGCAGAGCCAGGACGGTTCCTGGGGGAGCTCGTTTGGTTTGTCTCGCGCGACCAGTGGTTTTGGTCTTCTTGCTGAGATCCGTCTCGATCTTGCGCCGAATGGCCTGCGATGTGCCGTATCAGTATGGTTATCAAGCTTCGCAAAAAGTACGGATGGTTGAGGCCGTTTTCTAATGGGGATCATCGGCTCACCTCATCTCTCTTGGATTGTTTTTGTCTGCTTGCACTCATAGTTGAACCTCCAGCTTCGCTTTGTGGTGTTGTACTGGTGTGTGTTTCGAAGGCAGGGCGAGGAATATTTGAAGCTGGACTATTGTTGAAAACAGGGACAGACCCCCGAGCCTGACCGCGGTTCGGGGTGCCTCTCATGGTGTTGCTGGAAGCCATTTGGGGCAAGTTCTTGAGGGGTACAAGGTTGTACGAGGGACGACAAAGTCAAAAGATGGATCGGATTCCAACGTGGTGAGATCCTATTTGATGTATCCGCTCCCAGACAAGAGCTGTCCGTTGCTGTTATGTTGCTAAGCTGCCCTCAGGAGACGGGACGAGTCGCGCGAGAAACCGGCTCACTCTTTTTTTGAAGGAGTGGTGTGGCTGGAGCGTCTGCACAGGCCGGACTAGCAACCAACGCCACACGCGGCGGCATGCGCGAGGAATGCGCTCGTTGTTGTCATGGATACCGCTTACTCTGTTTACTTGGGTGAAACTCAAGTCGGCTTGCGATATCTACCTATCTCATATGAGATACCCGGCTTCTGCTACGCTTCTCAAACCACCACAACCACTCTCGTACACATTCTACAAACCCACAAAGAACTCTCTCATACTCAACCCGCCTTCCTCTGGTCGCGAAGACACCCTTACAAGTCAATTCCCGTCCTCGTTCCCCAAGGCCTGAGGAAAGGCCCCCAACCTACCTAGAAGGACTCGAACGAGTCAACAACTGCTGAGAAGGCCAACCTTTTCAATTTGCCCGGCCTAACGGCTTGCGCTGCGTGAGGTGCGAATCCCGACTGAGTAGCTTCGCGGCAATATCTGACGATCTGCAGTCTCGGAACCCATAGGTTTGCTTAGTTGCAATACTTTCAACAACGACGACAACTCCGAACTCTTCAAGCATTCATAATGCTGTCCAATCCAACCAACAACCTTCAAAATCGACAACGGCTTCATCGACGACAAAATTCGACACCAAACGCATTCGAAGCCGCGAAGGTTAACGCCCTGCCCAACCTCCAGAGACATGGCTCCCATCGCCGTGGTATAAGTCTGGATCAACGACGACGACAAACCCCCCCGCAGGACTACACAGTAAGTAATACTAACCAAGGATATCAAACGACACAACAGCATATTTTGCGAGAAACGCAGCAGCAGAGACTGGTACGCCCGGGCCAGCAATATCAGCACTACGACAATGACGAGAACTACAAATCTTCCCCAGCCGTCACACATAGACAATCTTTTGATGCCGCTTGCATGGGTAATTTTGAAGCCCAGAGGATGAATTCACCCTACCCATACAGCGGACCCATCAATACGACAATGTCAGTCGACCCGAATTCTTTTCCTGGGGCCAACGACTTTAATCTGTATACTTCAGACGGCAACTTGACGCCTTCTGCATTTCTCGACTTCTCCCACATCGAAGGTATGAGTCAAAGCCATAGCGCCCCTTCAAGCAAGAGATCTTCACGGAGAATCAGCGGTGGCATTCTTGACAGAGTAGCACAATTCGAGAACATGGCCGCCATGAAGACAGAGAGACCGATTACGCCTCCAAACCAGAATGCATCAGGTAGCGCGGCCCTCTATTTACTTCAACAACATTCACTGACATGTCTAGGTTACTTTCCACTGACTCCAGCAAACACTCCATTTGATCGCTTGTCAAAACATGATCAACAGAGGCTTCTCGACTCATTCGAGACATCAATGAATGGGACGGTCAAACCAAAAAGCCAGAATCGTCGCTTTCATGAATCTTATGACACCTCAATGGAGGAGACAATTAAACCACGAAGTAACCAAAGAGCTCGTGGAGTTTTCGAAGACATGCGTCAAGCTGCTGAGATGAATGCGATTCCAAGCCCTCCTGGCTCAGCACAGATCCCATCCACGACCAGTTTTGATTCTGCCCCAATGCCGTCAGCAAACTTCATGAATATGTCTAATCTCCATATCGAGTTGGTGGATTACAATGGCACGCAATACTCGCCAACTTCTAACAACTTTTCCCCTGCGTTATCGTACCGCTCAGCATCTCCAGAAATGGCGCACATGCCGCTAGTTGGCGATCCATATTCCAACAAGCCCGACCTAAGGCCACCTGGAATGGTCTACAGCTCAGATGGACTCTCTATGAACAATTCCCCTGTACATTCCTCCCACCGACGCTCAGAATCAGTGAACAGCATCAACCTTGAGGAGACAATTACCGAAACTGGAATTACTATTGATGACATCGCTAGCTTCATTCAAGGTCCAGATACAAATGATGGGAAATGGCTGTGCCTTTTTCCTGACTGCAACAAGCGCTTCGGCCGAAAGGAGAACATCAAGTCTCATGTTCAGACACATCTTGGTGATCGTCAATTCCAGTGTCCACATTGTCAGAAGTGCTTCGTGAGACAGCACGACTTGAAAAGACATGCAAAAATTCATACCGGTATCAAACCCTACCCTTGTCAATGCGGAAACAGTTTCGCCAGACACGATGCTCTGACCCGCCACCGACAACGCGGTATGTGTATCGGAGCTTTCGAAGGTGTCGTGAAGAAAGTCGTCAAGCGTGGTCGTCCTAAGAAAAACCGTCCTGATAACGAGGAGCGTGTTAAGAAGTCCTCTCGTACTCGAAGCAAAAACAAGGAAAAGGCTCAATCTTATGCGTCCTCGACCTCTGGCGCTTCAGAGGCGTCGTATGCTACCTCTCCAGCAGATGAAATGGACATCCTGGACGATAAACCATTTGGATTCGACGAATACAGCCAGCCAATCTCTGAGTACCACCAGTATCCAGAGGCGACATCGCCAAAGGCCGCAGGCTGTATTTCGCCTCAAGACATTCACTCGGTCCACTCGCCATCAGCACTGAGCACGCACTCTCATTTCTCTACGCAGCACGAGTCGTCCCATCCAGCATCACCAGCCAAGAGCTACCACTCACCGCCTGGATTGTGCAATTCATCGTCTTCTCCCCCCGCCAGTAATCAGTTTTACGATGCAGACGCAGTCACAGCGCATGGAGCTGAAGCCGACATTGCTGCATTAACGAACATCTCCGAGCAGGATGAGGATATGTTCTTGGAAGCATTTGCTTCTGGTACCGGGAATATGACTCAGCTTGAGCGCGACCCAGACCTTCTGATGGCCAAATTTGACGAATCTTTCGGCAGTGCTGTAGGAGAGGATCTGTTCAGGAACAGTGACGATGTCTTCTTTGGAAGCCCATGATTCAGCCCTCGCAGGATATATGAAAGTGGATAAAGTTTTGGAGTTAAATATTTTATGAAGCGACGATTTCCTTCTTTTCACGCTCTGTACGATACGAACAAGGCAGGAAATATGGGACAAATTGGAATCGGGAGTGGATCATGGCTATGATCAGGGGGATTGGATGGGATTTGCATTGATTTATGATTTGACAGGAGAGCTTTTATGTCCTTCGTTTGGCGTTGAACTTCTTTCAGCTGGCCATATACTTGCAGACCTTCCTCGCAAGAGCATCGCATGCACTTACTTGGCCAACGGACTGTGATTTATGCCACATTACTATCTTTATGGTAACTTGCGGTGCATGTTTTTAATAGATAGTAATAAGCTTGCGCAAAAATGGACAAGGTCTTCACAGTACTTCCTTTTAAAGCGCATCCAAATTTATAAAGACGGTACTGAGAGCATGAGCTTGGCCCATCCACATGATGTGTAACAAAATGATAAGTCATGGGGATTTCCTGTCTTGGAGTCTGCGCTCATTAAAGGTTTTTATTGATACTCCAATGACGGTTTCTGGGGTTACCTTCCTTCCTAGTTTCGTTTTAATGTTTGGGCTGTAGTACGACCATGTGCTATATATTCAATGTTCGGATGGCTTATTGCGGTAACAAAAGAAAAGTTAAGCGAGCTTGACTATGGGGGTAGATTTGCGTGTTGGCATGTCGTTTGTTCTTTGTTTGCTCAACCGGGAGAGATTTCTGGGCGTTTGTATTACACCGAATTAAACCTCTTACAAGTATCACTGTTTCGGTCGATGGATGATTCAGATAGGCTTATGTCTGATTCACTCTCGGGTGAGATATGGCTGCTTGCTTCCAGTGTGAATGATTCAATACCACGTATCCGACCGGTGGCTATCGTGAGGGTCAACCGTATATAAAAGCCATCATGTTAATTTCTTGTGTGGCAGCAATACCTGAAAACCTCAAAACCACTGCATACTCTTTTGTATCTCTCTCCTCTTGACTACAATAAGAAAAACCTGGTACATACTCTTATATTCTTCAACGCCCAACTGAAGCCCCCATATCCCTCCAATCAAGCACAACGATATTAAAGATCTAGAAGGCTAGAAACATGGGATCCTGCCTTTCCTGCTTCGGAGTGGTCGATGATAATGGGGCAGGAGGGAGGTCAAATACCCATATACTCAGACCAGTCAACCCGAGCTCCAGTGGCCACACTGGAAGGGGGGAAGGAGGGCGGCGCTACCCCTTTCGAGAGAGGTCGAGAGAGGAGATTATTGTGAGGTATAGCGTGTAACGAGAGTGGGTGGAGGAAGGTCACCACGATGGGTTGTGGTTCTTTCTTTGTTGGCGGTAATGCACGGTTTGGGATAGCTTGGTTTGCAAAAGCCACAGAATTTCTTGTTACGCAAGGGACAACGAGAGGACGATTTCGGGGGTTGTAGAAACGTGAAGGGTCGCTGGTCGATCAACCTTGTCATTACAAGTTCTGGGACTTCTGTATCATCGGTTTACATTTGCGATTGGCTGAAGAGCTTTAAGAGGTACAGGGGAGGGGGTCTCAGTGCCATCTACTTACATCCATGAATGGTCGGATTTCTACAATAATATCCAATGACCAACACTCCAATATTCTATGCCAACCTGCAAGACAAGCGAATGTGACTGCTGTTGAGAGGTTGATATAAAGTTGCTACGCATGGAATTCTATCAAGTTGGCAGGTCAAACCCTCGTCGCGATAGTCAGTCTTCTGGCTCTCGGCCATATTACGAAGGTTCTTTACTGAAGTTTTCAGCAGCTTCCAATATGATCATTATCGTCTTATATGTACTTTAAGTATACAAACATATGTCCAGCTGAAATCGAGAGGGTTAAACTATTCGGAAGGAACGATGAGTACGGTATGCTCGCTTAATAATTACTTGGTTTTCTCCGTCTGAATATACTTGCTTGTATACAGAGATTCTCATTCCTCACTTTGCAGTATATGGTTGTGAAGAACCCATATTATTAGGATCCAGCTTTTTTAAAATCTCCAATTCTAATTAAGAAGGTAATGCTGTGTGGGGTATAGATATATAAAAACATTTTCAAAGGATTGTGAGTGCTAGCCTGTGTGCTCCTCTCCAAAACTCTTTCGTCGCTATCCTATGTTGGAGACTTCTACACGTCATATGACAATTGGATATCCTGATATGACTGCGCTCACAAGTATTCTCGCCATTAATAAGGAAGCGCTGCACTATTATTCGTGGCGTTCGGTGGTCTTCTTTGCTCATCATTCCTTCTCCGGCCCTGCTTCCAGCGACAATTCCTGACTTAGTCCTGTTGGAGTAAACCACCTCGGAAATATTCCCATAGACAATATATCTTGGTTGCTCCTTTTTTTTTAGACTGGAACATGAATCATTCCAATAAATCTGAGGCATGAGTCCATGATCATCGTGGAGGAATCAGATTCCGGTTGTTCCCTACACCTAGTCGTTCCAGCTCGGCGTCATCAATAACCTGTGGAGCAAAGCTTCCTGTGGAACTGATCGTCCTCTGGCTCATGTACCTGGCTACGCCATCCTGTCCAGAAGATCCAGCTTGGCTAATGGGGCTGAGCTGGAGTTGACTTGTCTGCGGCACCCAAGTTTTTGGCGGGTTTGCCGAGAAGCCCAAGATTGGGCTTTCAACACCGAGTCGGTCTCGTCTTGCGATAGCCTCTAAGGATTGCTGATGGACTATCGGGCGTACTGGCATCGGTGCCACTAAACAGGGGCCTGGAAAATCGGGGGTTTCTGGACTCAAGGGGAAACCCATAGTATCTACAGTATCTCTATTTCTTGCCGCCATTTGAGGTATACGAGGCATTGGTGGAACCGAAGTCATTTCGTGGTGATCGCTATCGTCTCTCGGGAATCCCATCGTATCACCTGTCTGCTGAGGAGTGAGTGCAGGTGTAACATTCTGATAAGTGCCGTGGTTTTGAGGCGTGAACGTGCCCGTGGACATAGGCGAGACGTAGTTATCTGAGTTTGGTCCATGAGAGGTGTTGATGCGACCAAGTGTAGTTCTTGATCCCATCCTCGACATAGCGTCAGACTGGCTCTCTGCATACGTAGGTAGCATATAGTCTGCTTCTGACATAGGGCTATCCCTTCTCCAAGGACTGGCATCACCTCCTCTTCCTGTTTCGGACGGACTTTGTGCTTGATACGTTTGTGAGGGATAGAGGAGAACTTCATCATGGCTCCGATTCATTGATGAAGCCGCATTTGTACCAAAACGTGCCCCGGCGAATGACGAATTGAGACCAACATAGGTGACCGGTTCCGCATGGCTTTCCCGTTTCTTGGCTGCTTTTCTCTGCTTCCTTTGGACTATGCAGATTGCAATCATGGCCAGTAGCAACAGCCCTACAAGACCTCCAACGACCCCACCAATGATGGTGCCTTTCACGCTGGCGGTCCGCTGAGAAGATACTGCAGTCGATGATGCACTTGGCTGGCTTGTGGTCGACGTCTGGAATCCCGTTGTGGCCGTGGCAGCGTTTTGTTGCTGGGAAGTTGTTGTCGCCGCCTGTGCTCCCACATTGGAACCTCCAGAATTTGAACTCCCTCCTTGCGGGCTCCCTTGACTACTTCCACTACTTCCACTGCTCCCGCTTGCCCCCTGGCTACCGGCGTTCATGATGTCTTGTCGATATGCAGATGCGTATGAATGGTTTAGGAAACAAGAGATTGCAATTGTAAAGCAAAGACCATTATAGAAAGAGCATACGTACGAAGACAGAGACGAAATAGACAACGGAGAGAAATGCAAGAAGATATTTGCGTGGGGAGGCAAACATCACGCCGACGTAAACATTGAAATGGAAGGGGTGCCCCTACCTGCCGCGAATACAATGCGAACGTGGATTCCCTCATTAAGCCATGGGTTCAGCCCCGGAAAGGGCACTGTACTGCAAACTGCACAGCAGGATCTCCGGACATGCCAGAAGGGCAGAACACGTACCGGACAGATTGGACTGTCGCAGATCATGTATACCCATTGGGACGGAAGTGACGATGGTGCACAAGGGTCATCGTGGCTGACCGGGAAAAGACGTCCAAAAGCCTGGCCGAGTTCGAAGAACGCGTGTCAGTTAAAGCCTCCCGGCTCGCTTCGGTCACGTGTGGACCACATTGGAATTAAGTCATGCCTTCCGCGCAGTTGTTTCCATCCTGAAGGATTTCAAAATGTAAAAGGTAAGTAATCTCCGGGTGACGCTTCTCGAAACGGTACTCAACATTATACCTCATGAGCCGTTGCGCCCGATCTCAAAATAAGGCTTCGAAGGTTCAACTCACCTTGCCTTCTGCCCTAGCAATCGTGGCAGGCAGATGGCGGAGCCGCCGCGTAAGTTTCGCAACACACCACTGGGTCAGATAGAGTGGGCTGAGCCAACCTTGAATTGGCATTTGGCCCCTCAAATCTTTTAGAGCATATATCCGCTCTTGATTGGGGTCTGGGCTCCTTCCGGCCAAATGTACATAGAATTCAACGAGCCGATAGTCTCGATCATTCTCGCTGCTCGCTTCACTTCGGCTGCCCAGGGGGGCCTCAGCAGAGCTTCGAGTCTCCAAGTACAACCCCCCTCGCTCAAATAGAGGTTGCAGTTTTTCTCGGCTGCCTCCACCAATTACTCTACTATTTTAAACACCTTCCCAGGGTAGTTCAACCAATCGAATCAATATATCAAAACCAGACTTCGGGCTACAGTAATAGAATCCGATTGATTTCGATACCAAAACAGCTTACTGCCATGATGACCGCCCCCTCTTCCAGCATATAACCACTTCTTAGTACTTCGCTGGTCCTCCTTAGCGTCAATAACAGCGTAATACCTCTCCCACTAGGACTCATATAGTATTCTGATCAAGGAATCAGGGACTATATTCTAAGTTTCTAATACAATCTCCCGTAGGCGTTATAATGGCATCGATACAAGATTATACCAGGCTTGAAAATAATACTTTTAATATAATCCTTTATTCAGGTCCAAACGTATTCTGTAAAATTTAGGATTAGGGAATAATAAGGCCATTTTGTGCGAGGAACACCCTATGGTTCTAGAGCTCTTCGAGTGAGATAAAATTGTGGACTCTAACGTTATTATACTGGAGAATATGGCCTAGGTAAACTGAAGAAAGCTTCAACCTGTAACAAAATATAAGTATTGTATATTTCTAAGGTTACAATGGAAACGTAACCTTTACAAGGAGGTGAGTTCTACTGGTAGGCTCAGCAAAATCCATACGAACTCTCATGTATTATAACCAATCCTATTGGTTGCATTGCCCTGGTAAGGTATGTGGAGTAATCAGTGGGGGCAGTTGAGGAATAACCTCTATTGGGGGGGGGGGGGGGGATAGTGTCTAGGCTAGGGCTGTGGATTGTTCGCGTGCAAATCCCAAGTGCTTGTTTCTACCCGCCTACCGGGCGTCTTTCTGGTGTCTAGGTACTAGGGTACAAGACAAAATGTGACACAAACAAAGACTCTGCGTATGAGTAAATCCCATAGAGGAAATTTTCCGGTATTATCATTAAGTACGATGGTTACATGACGTGTATACAAGAACAACGCCCGCCGCAAATCTAATGCCGCCGTGCATTCCCATTGAGCCTTCTCCCATTCATTGGCAGCGGATATGTCTGCTTCTTCTGTTCTCGTGCCGTCAAAGCATTCCACATCTCTCGAATGCTTGCTCTCTGTGCTGGTAGCATGCTGTACTGTAAGCTATATAAATTTTTCCGGTGGATGGGGGGTACAAATTGGCCCGTTGCAAGACAGTGTAGGACACGCGGAGAGAGATAGTGTTTTCGAATACGATGTCCTAGCTGAAAGTACTGCTGGAACATAGTTGCGAAGGTAAGAGGAACGGACTAGACAAGTTAGTTTGAGGCCGTGCATACAAGCAATCTAACTAACTTTTAAGTAGATATAAGATGTTGGTGGAAGCGGGGCCCCACTGGGTAGGGGCTGTACAAGTTTAGAGGTATCTCGAAGTTCGAAACGAATGCCTCCTATTCAATGTCAATGACAGTTTTCAACCCACCATGTACAATGAAACTAACCAGGTAGACGCTGTGAATCTTTCAGTCGCAACATAAGTGCAAATAGTGGGAAATGATTTAGACAGGCAAGCAGCGTGTCCAAAACCGCCTTGAGAGAAATGATAGCCATTCGTGCCGTGGCGAATGTGAGGTAGAACACGATGACGGTAGGTAGGAGGAAGAAAAGTAGCGTAAACAAGATAGTGCCGAGAAGGAGTTGGTCCAAATCATAGTCGCAGGAGTCGATGCGTTTCCTGAGAACATTGTGTTTCTTTCCTCGAAAGAGTTGGAAGAGTGAGAGGAGTATTGTGTATTGCCAGTTGAAAATTCTGGCAGAAGCCATATAGAAGGAATATATGTGAAGGGTCAAGATTGATAGCATGTCAGAGAACAACGCAATTGGCATACTAGCTCCAGCGAAACTGGAAAATCCTATGAACCAGATGATGCGCGGGAGGATGGGACAAAGTGCATCAATGCAACCTTTCGTTCATTAGCGGCATGGCTGATTGAGGGTAACCAAACTTACTCGACCAATGATCAATGACCCAGAGAAAAAGATCACCTAAAAAGGCTGCTAATTCATTGTTCAATTTCAATCCAGCAGGCCAATCCTTCAGCCATATTATGGTTCTCTGCAATGCTTCTACAGAATATTTTTTCAGAATGGCGCTTATAGCGTCCGCAATCCACGCCGAGTTCTCGATAATGTATGATCCCAGTGAGATGCCAATAATAAAGTCATTTAAAAATAACCAGAGGGAGTTGTGGTACCTCAGGTATTCTGCGTGGCTAGTGGTGATGCTCTTCCAATCGTGTTTCCGTTTCTGCAAAGTTATATACTGATAATCCGTCAGACACTCCATTAACAATTCAGACACATCTCGCTCAAAAATTAGAAATCGACAGCGTCGATTGGACTTCCGGTGAAACTTCAACCCAGAATTTGTCCTGAAGCCACGATAACAAGGCTCGCAAAAGTACTTCTTGCTGACTGCGACCTTGCGCATTTGACTAGTCTTCTCGAGGTGTGCTTTGGACAAAGACGATTTAGACAGCCCAGTCCTCGACGGTGTTCCGGAAAAGTTTCGAAGGTGGCAGGAGATCTCTTCAAGAGTGTCAAGAAGTACTTTCTATGTCAAATAGGAAAGTACTCCTCGACACTTTCAAGTCAGACCCACCCAGAGGCAAATCTCCGTCTAGCTAACGGAAGGAAACATAAAGGGAAGCGACGTACCTGCATGGGCCAATAGCAGAACTGTTGTAAACGTATTTCAATCTGCTGAGCAGTGGCAGATATATCCTTCAGTGCAGCATAATGTGGTTGTGCTCGCCATTCTAGAACTTGAAGAAACATCTCCGCAACAATTCGATGACATATGAGACCTATCACAAATGCGCGCCGTATGATTGGATACAGGTACAGCGTGATGAGCTGCCATATATAAACGATGATAGCATCGCGCATTGTTGTCGCTGATTCTACGACTCTCTCCGACACACTTAGACTACGTCGTGAACGCGTGCCTATGAGTGATATATTTTTCTGCAGAAGCTCGTGCATTTCCCACGAGCAGTTGACCTGATTGACAATTCTTGCGAGAGCCAGTTCCTTCTGGGATGGCGGATGTTTGACAACCGTATGATATTTAAGCTTCTCCACCAAACCTTGGGTTTTCTTCCTAGCCCTCATCTCTTGGAGTTCCTCTTCAGCATCGACGCTGCCGGGTATGTGTATCGACTTTTCAGCCTTGTCGCCGAGCGCAAGAGAGATGGGATTTAGAGAGATATATTGCATCCTGGTCGGAAGTGGCCTTTCGAACATGATGATCTGTATTGTGGATGCTCGCGCGCAACAAATCTGTGGAACCTTGAGACCCGGTCGAACGGTGACCCGGATTTGAAGATGATCGATCTCTATTTTCGAAGGGGCATTTGTCAGGCCGAGGACTTGCATCGATGATTGACCACATAGCTCGAAGATGTGTGAAATAGGGTGGCTCGAGTTGCGATATAGAGTCCCAACCTTCAATGCATTTTCAACGTTCTTTGCCTACCTTCCGGTCAGTCGCCTTTTCACATACGTGTACTGTCTTCCAACTCACATCCACATCTTCCAGTATAGCCACAACAAAGACGTCAAGCCCAGAATTCCTCCATCCTACCACCACTCCTTGTGACTCGGTACGTGGTATATCCTGCGGCCAGAATATTCGCATCAGCCCATCCTGATCGGGCATGACAGATGGATTGGCACAATTCCAAAGTCTAAAAAGAGCCCCGCCGTCTCAATTGTTCGCGTGCAGAAATACCAACGCTGGCAGATCTTGGATGCTAGTAGATAATGAGTAAAAGGCCAGCTTCTGCAATGCGAAATTCTCTACCTGTTGTGATTCTCTAGATGCCAATCTCTCCACAGGGATTATAAACAGGAAGAAGAATAAGGATAGAATCGCAAATCCTTTTGCAGTCCGTGACTATGAACCATATCTTAGCATGTATTTCTCGCTCATAACTTGCTCCAGCACCTACCACAACTCCGTGATCCCAAGCAAAGACGGCCAGCTCGCTCAGTCGAGTAACCAGATCCCACCTCGCAGTGATGTAGCCGGCTACGAAGATCGCAAGGGTGAGGATGGAAAAGGGGTGCATTAATCCCTAGCTATTGCGCGCGCATCACTGAGTGGTGTTCTTTCAAGCTACGATGCCCCGTTGGCAACAAATCGTGCAGATTCGAAGACGCGGGCTGAGTTGGAGCTTTGCGAGCGTGTAAGGTAAGCTGTCGTTTGGCTGCGCAACCAAGGATTGCTGCTGATCGCCTTGAGTGGATGAGATTAAGCTGGAAGTTCCCACATGGTTGGTTTGCGCCAGTTTATATGTGTGTATCTGTTTCTATCGAGGGAGCAGAGGGGGAGGGCGAGAGGGTGAGAGGGAGGTACTTGAGAGGGCCTGGTCGAGGCTGGAACTGCAGGGTGAAATTACTCCCGCGATTGAATGGAGCACCGCACGGGAAACAGGGTCTCGCTAGACTTTGAGATGCCTTCCACGTGATTATCAAATATTCCGAGGAGCACTTGGTGGAACTTAAAATAGCATATGATCGTATAGCCTTCGAGGTCGGCGTGTGGAACCAAAGCAGAATACAGAGCAACATCTTATTTCTCATCCGCCAGAACCTGCAGGCACGGGCAACACTCCAGTGGCTGAATTGGTCGGACAAGATGGCCAATCATTCAATGTCGCACTCAGCAGCTGCGGTTCGTTGAAAGCCTCGAAATCCATTAAAGCTACAGTCTGAGTTACAGTCCGTTGCTGGAATTTTAAGGGTGGGGGTCAGGTCCTAGAGCTTCTAAAGCACATTGTGTCTAATAAAATACAAGATAAACAAGATGGGAGTGCCAGTTTTCAATCTCCAATACGCCGGTCCATCCTGATGGACTATGCACTTCAGTACCACGCAAACAGTGTCCTGCGTTGTGTTAGATTGCGACTTTCACAGATTCCTCACAGGGTAGTATCCTACATCTCTTACTCAGATTTGTTGCATCATGCTCTTTGTGGTCTTCCCGAGCCTCCTCTAACATCTTGTCGATGCCACGTTCTTTCAGGGCGCTCTGACGACAATTAGCAACGACTTTAGGATGCAAACACAACAACTGACAGTCAGGCATTTCTTGTAATCCTTGAAGAGTGATGCACACTCATCCTCCGTTCCATTTCCTCGCAGATACTCTGGGCGTGATCAGCTTTTCATTGCTCAGGTACAGCCAGGAGGCAAAAGACACGAACTTTCACTGTACCACTTCAAGAAGCAAGCATCATAGCGCCTGGGATAGATTAGTCCAGGTCGCATCCATCACCGAAAGCAGGCTTAATATACTCCTTTACTTCGTTGCACTCGGGAGCTAGGGATGCCGACATGTCGAGCTGTTGATGGGCACAAGGAAGGCTGAGGGTCGTAGTTCGCAAAAGGTGGAAGTCAACAGCCTCGCCACGCTAGATGGAGGCAAGGGCCGCAAGGCTACACGACTTAGCTCACCTTCCGCCCGGCTCTGATAAAAAATGACAGGGATTAAACATTTTGAGGAGGAAATTCCATTTCGAGCTGCACCTCAAACGACCTTTCTTTTACACCTTGGGATCAGCAGATGTCAAGATGGATCAAACGCAGGACTTCAAGTCCTTGCAGGACCAGATTCAAGCTGCGCTCATAGCGACAACGCGTTCTGCCGGTCAAATCTCCTCTGAGGATCTTGGATTCCAACGCTCCATCAATGCAGAAGTAGGCCCTGCCTTGGACGAGCAGAGCGCGAGACTGCTTGCACTTTCGACCTCGTTGCTAAAATCCGCGGCTTCGATTGCCGATCTGAAAGTACCCAAGTTTGAGGACACCGATGATGTCGAGAACAATTGGCGCAGCGTAGTAGACGTGGTTGATTCTCTATTGGAGAAGACAGACACTTGCCTCGACGAATACACAGGTGTCATAAAGCGCAAGGAACAGCCAGAGCAGGCAAGCAATAGCTCCGATGCAAAAGATTTCTTTGGTCTAATAAAAGTCATAGCCGAATGCTTCGAAAGCGAAGAAGAATCCCTCCTCACTTGGGAACGCATTTCGAACACAAAACCTCGTCAAACCCCAACTTGCCTTCAATGTCAAGCCTGACAACTTCGATAACAGCACGTGGAAGCCTCTCCTTAAATCCAAACCGCATGCCACCGTGCCTCTCGAAGAAAGCCTCGACTTCATAACGAATGAGTTCCAGCAAAAGCAGTATGATTAAACCATTTTCATTCTATGTTCGCCTGGGACCTTTCCTTTGAGAGTTTGAAGCAAGCATCAAAGGAAAGCTAACAGAAACTATATTGACTATTTGCAAAGGATTGGAAGCAGTTGAAGTAACACTGACAAATGACTCAGATATCGACATCCTTACGAATCCGAGATTCTTCAGCTGAAATACCCCGAGAGCGTGTACCAGGTTGCGGAACCAATCCCTTATTTGCCAGTTGATACAACATCGGCAGTATTTGTCGATACTTTCGAAGGCGTGTTAGAAATGTTAAACGAACTTAAGAGCGCGAAGGAAATTGCGGTTGATCTTGAGCATCACGATGCACGCTCCTATGTTGGACTGGTATCGTTGATGCAAATCAGTACGCGAGAAAAAGACTGGATTGTTGATACTTTGAAACCTTGGCGACAGGATCTCCAGGTTCTCAACCAAGTCTTTGCGGATCCCGAAATTGTCAAGGTAATACCAATATTGCAGTCGTGGCTTCAAATACTAAGAATGGCAGGTATTCCACGGAGCATATATGGATATAGTCTGGCTTCAGCGAGATTTAGGCCTTTACATTGTCGGCTTGTTTGACACACATTGGGCAAGTCGTACACTTGGATACCAAGGTGGAAGTCTTGCATTCCTACTTAAAAAGTTCATTGATTTCGATGCGGACAAGAAGTACCAGATGGCAGATTGGCGAATTCGGTTGGTCCACTCTCCACATGATCAATGTTGTTCTACTGATGACATGGCAGACCTATACCGGATGAGATGTTCTTCTATGCACGAGCCGATACTCACTTTCTGCTTTACATCTACGACAATATGCGTAACGAATTAGTCTCCAAATCAGATCTTGACAATCCGGAGGAGAACAAAATAGAGCTGGTTCTGCAGAAATCCAAAGAAACCTCTCTCTTACGTTTTGAACGCCAAGTCTATCACCCTGATACAGGAAAGGGTCCCGGAGGATGGTACCCACTACTTGCCAAGTCTCCAGGTCTTCTCAATAATGAACAATTTGCAGTCTTCAAAGCTGTTCACCAATGGCGGGACGAGATAGCCCGGAAGGACGATGACAGTACAGCTTTTGTGATGCCGAACCACGTCATATTTACACTGGCGAAGGTTATGCCAATGGACATGATTGCACTCCTGGGAGCCGTTCATCCAATCTCGCATAGCGTTAAATCCCGAGCTGGTGAATTGTTGGAACTCATCAAGGCTGCGAAGGAAAGTGGTAGAAATGGTCCAAGTCTATTGGAAATTCTTCAAAAGGATAAGCCTGGAACCATTGTGACGACCACTAAGCCTGCTTCAGACAACGCCGCGTTAATTACAGAAGTCACTCCTGTTGACCAGGGCCAGTTACGCAGTGACAGTTCTTCATTCTGGGGAGGTGCATTTGGCAGCAGTCTTTGGGACGCCCCGTCGACCGCAAAAAACAATGACAGCATGAGGCTTGCTATTCCCTTGCCTGAAATGGCTGCTGGAGCTTTCGACTATAGCCAGGAGCTCCCGGATCGGCCTCGAATGGCCATGGCTGACTTGCTTACTGATGCACAACAGTTAACACCTAACCAGAAGGACGACGAGGCCTTCATTATCAAACGAGGCGCGAAAAGGATGAGCGATGCTTTATCAGACGAAGAAGCAGATCAAAGAGCGGAAGAGCCGCAAGGTGAGTATGATATTGTCTTGGATGAGGAAGAGGCAGAAGAGGCACGTGAAAAGGCTGCGCGCAAAGCAAAACGCAAGGCTGAGAAGAAACTGGCCAAAAAACCTAAGATACAACAGAATCAAGACAATGGTTCGATTGAGGTAGCTGATGACGATGACGAGGAGCCTTTCGACTACAGCAAGGCCGCGTCGGTTTTACACGGCAAGAAGAACACAGAACAAGGATCGTCTAAGCAGAAGAAACCTTTTGATCCTTATCAGAAGAGTTCAGATGCGCCTAAAGGTATGCGGCGACTGCAAACGGAGAGACCTGGAAAGAGCTTCACGTTTAAGAGCTGAAGAAAGAACCGTCCTGGTGAATAGCCAGACGGAAGCCGCAGCATATTTGCCTGTACAAGGAAATATGGATGTGGACAGGGACTAAAGAATCTCGAGCAGAATCAGAGGATCGTCTGAGAGATCTTGGCTGCAATACGGTAGCATCGTGCGCATACTACCCCATACCCACCACCACTATGACAGCGGGGAGCAATGGTGAGCTCTAAGCGCCAGCCGTTGCTGCAAACGGTATGCTAAATCTGCCGGATCGCGTTGTTCAACCAGCGATTTAAAATTTGGCGACTAAACCAAGACTAACGCTGCGGGTGCAAATGAGTTTGACAAAGATCAGAGGAGGCAAACATGGTATTCATATTTGGCGTCGTTGCGGAAACGTAGGAATTGAAAGACGGACCTCGAACGTCTCTCTGCCTACTTTTGTGCCTGCTGCTGCTCTCAAGAACAAATTCAAACCTGTCGCATGTTAGGAATTAAAATGAAACCAGATTTGATGACTTCTGACACTCCCTTCTATTTTCCTTGGATTTGCTTTAGCTTCGGGGATCTGAATGACAGAGTGCTTTCGATGCGAATCGTGCAAGATTGTCTGCGCCCGCGTACGGACGCCGTCGGCTCTGCTCTCTTACAAAATTGTTACACTAGATGTAATGCTGTAGTCGAGTAAATGCGCGGAGCATTGCAAGCATCACAGACCTCATGGCGGCCCCCGTCCCTCTCCAATCCTTGTTTACAGAATTATGTGTCAATGGCTTGCGGGCTACTTTGCCCAGTGAGTAGTAGGCGCTGCCCCGAATCCACCTCGGAATGTAGAAATGGTGATACGTGACCGAGATTTCGCTCCTCGAGCGCGTGACGTATGGCTTTCTTTATTCACCCGCGCATTATTGCACGCTTTGACGCACAGTATTAAGGTCATATTAAGGTCACATTCGTGTGGGATAATCTCCGAGATATTGCTTTCGCATTGTTCTCTCGCCTCCACCGCTGGTGCAGCACACTATTGAAAAACGCGAATGCTAACGGAGGGATAGTAGGGTACTCTAAATGAGTCTTCTGGAGGACCAAAAAAG
Source organism: Coleophoma cylindrospora (assembly GCA_003369665.1). NCBI lineage: Eukaryota > Fungi > Ascomycota > Leotiomycetes > Helotiales > Dermateaceae > Coleophoma > Coleophoma cylindrospora. Next base: position 1,079,914 of record PDLM01000010.1, read on the forward strand.
GGGACGGATAGGGAGAGTGAGCACGCACGTAGGGCAAGTGGAGGGTGGTTCTTGGCGGATGGACGGATAGCCGGATCCATGATTTGATACTAGTGCGGAGATACAGTACGGAGTACAGCACCGTAGAGTTCGGATCGGTTTATACACAGTGCGATGCTGTCGCAGTTGCGCAACGACACAACACGAGAAGGCTATGCAAGATTGACACCGGTCTGTGCGGAAGCTAAGCCGGCGGCTGCACATTGCACATGAGTTAGTGAGAAACGGCCATACTCCAGGACAGGACAATATCAGTCTGTCTTGCGCTGTCCGCTCCATCACCCAACCGGCTTTGGGGTCCATATCAGCTCGAACCCAATTGCTGAAATGATTTCAGTACTGCCAACCCCTGTCGGCCTGTCCTTTCCTTTCCTTTTCTGAAGCGTGCCCGGTAGGTACAGGGTGTTCGTTATCTCTAAGCGAAGCTGGTGGTGGCGAAAAGGAAAAGAGTTCAGATTGGGAATTCCTCGAGCACCCTTGCTTTGCTTGTGACTGTGCGGTCTTGCCTTGGACAGGCACCTCCTTGCCTTGGGGTCCTTCAAGAGCGCCGTTCGACGCAAGAGGCTCCGGTGGCTTTGGACGTGGTCGCACTGGATGTGACCTGGTCGGAAGAGGCAGCTGGTAAGGCAGCGACTGATCCCTTCGTGCCGAGAGGTCCACCCAACCCGATCAGGTACCAGGCACCACGCTGGAGCTGCATGACATTTCCACACGCCGTCGGTACAGGTAGGGGATGTATGTGGGCGGGTGTGCGTGTGCTTCGTGAATCTTGATGCACGCGTGAATCTGCCATCCATCATGATTGAAGCCTGAGGGAGTCGGGCGTTGGCTGGCAGTCCTCTGCTACCGCGACTCACCGCTCCCTCGAAACCAACTCTAAGCATCCAGCCTGCCCTTCTAACTTTCGGCGCCGGCCTTCGCAATGCCTTACTCCTCCCGCGGTTCGCTCCCTCCTGTCAATCTGTCAATGATGAAGTCATCTGATGCTGGATGATACCCGACCCTTTGTCGTGCTTCGTCTCGCGTGCGACCCCCAAGGCTCCTTCCTTCTTCGCTGTTTCAGGGCCTTTGTTTGGGATCGACTATGCCTCGCTGCGGGTTTTGCAGGTGGGGCGCTTGGCTTTTCCTGCTCAGGTCAGGGCATCGTGTGCATCTCAGATTGATGGGTTTTATGGGGGAGGCCGGCGCCTTAATTTATTAGACAGGACCCTTTTGGGGCCCGGTTGCTGATGCTGAGCCCTCCCTGTCGGCTGCTTTGGGAAGGGTGCAGTTGCGTCGCACCCACATCTGCAGCTCCAGGGCCGGCCGTCCATGTGCGCCGAATGATGCTGCTGCTGCTGCTGCTGGAGTCGAGAGTTTGAATGCTGGTCGTGTTTCGCCGTCATTGCGTGCTGCGGTGGGAAAATCCACGTGCACGGGGTGTGCCCATCCTTATTTCCCGTTGCTTCGTGTTGTGGCCGTTCAGCATTGACCCTGGCGCGTGGTGTATAAGGGACCGGTATTATTGTTGGGTTGGGTTGGGTTGGGTTGGTCAGGCCAGGTACAGGAGCGTAGGAGAGGTGGCTTCGGTAGATATCTAGCTTCAGCAGCGCAGGCCTGTGAGGTGGTGCCATTCTTCTTGCACCGGCCGGCGACAATAGGACAGGACTGGACATAATCCATCGTCGTGGTCGTGCAGCTCCAGTGCTCCTCGCCATCCCATCGTCGATCCTGGATTCCCGTGGTGGCCTACGACCAGCACAAGCAAATGCATGCCTATCAATCTTCGTCCACCAGTTCTGAAACTCTAGCGAGACCTCCCCTCCTCAAATCCAGCCCAGTCCAATCCATTTCACCTTTCTTCTTGTTTTTCCTCAATCCCATCTCATCTCGCCGCACACTGTCAGTCATCGACAGGTCCGCTCTCGAGATCTCACTGATCACCTCCCTCGCACAACTCCTTCCTTTCGCCTACCCACCAACACCCACCCCCCCATCCTTCCTGAGGTGATTGATCAGATTCCACGACACCCTCGGCTGCACCCTTCGTCCTCCCGCATCGAACCTCTCGAACACCTTTGCGACATCGCTGACTTCTCACGGCGGCTCTGTACGTTGCGACACTTGCTGTCGAAGAGTTCCCGTCGACCATTATACCCATAAGCCCGTCCTTGACCTTCTCGAATCAGAGTACATCGTGGATCGCTGGTCGACATTGCTACCACTGCCTGGACCAAGAGAAGCCTTCTTCCCACACCAAGTCCCGCCCACTAATTGCCCTCCTACGACGATACCCTTAATTCCCCCACGACGATTGAATCTCTCCAACGACGCATCCCGACACGGCTTCGACTTCCATACCTATAATCTCGAATTGTTTGCCATCGGATCGCGGTTCCGCAGACCCTGCTTGCCTCTTCTTTGTTCCCTCTGAGACACCCTACCAATTCGCAAAGTCTGTCGTCGGCACTGAGCAACCTTCGCTGTTGGAAGTTGCTCTACTCTCTTAACCGTTGCGTGCGGTCGCAACTTCTATAATGGCAACAATGCTGGCTACTCCTTCCCGCGCTTCGACAGCTTCATCTTCCTCGTTCCAACCCGTTTCTCGTCAGAACACAATGTCGTCTCACGATGGAGGGAGATCTGTTAGACAGTCAAAGAGGTACTCGATGACCACTTTGTATTTGTCCATGTCGGCGAATGAGAAAGACCTGGAAATTGAGGATGATCTTGCAAAGGGTAAGAGATATGAACTCGAGGTGAACGTCCGAGATAGCAGCTGACGCAACTAAAGCCCAAAAGATCCTCCGCGACCTCAAGTCAAAGATCTCGTCACAATCAAAGAAGAATTTCGTTTTGGAGAAGGATGTTAGATATCTCGATTCCCGAATAGCCTTGCTTATCCAGAATCGAATGGCATTAGAAGAGGTACACACCTGAATCCCCAACCTATGCATGAATGTCAAACTTATCTTTCACAGCAAAACGAAGTTGCCAGTCATCTTGAAGATGCCTCTGATTTACAAGAAGGTTTCTTTCCTAACGACGAGAAAACGCAAAAATATGGCAATCTTCTTTTCCTGCTTCAATCTGAGCCTAGACATATTGCTCATCTTTGCCGGCTCGTCACCATGGCAGAGATCGACTCGTTACTTCAGACTGTTATGTTCACAATTTATGGAAACCAATATGAGAGTCGTGAAGAGCACTTGCTCTTGACTATGTTCCAGGCAAGTCGAAATCTGGGATTGATGGAAGCAGAGGCTAATTCTTTTTCCAGTCTGTTCTAACCTACCAATTCGACAACACTCCCGAGTACTCGTCCTTATTGCGCGCCAACACCCCCGTGTCTCGAATGATGACCACATATACCCGAAGAGGACCAGGACAGAGTTATCTAAAGACCGTCTTAGCAGACAGAATCAACGGTTTGATCGAATTGAAAGATCTTGATCTGGAGATCAATCCCTTGAAAGTCTACGAAAGAATGATTGAGCAAATTGAGGAAGACACCGGGAGCCTGCCTGCAAATCTGCCACGAGGAGTGACTGCAGAACAAGCTGCTGATAACGCACAGGTGCAAGCTATTATCGAGCCACGACTGACCATGCTCATGGAGATTGCCAATGGATTCTTAACCACCATAATTGATGGTCTAGAGGAGACCCCATACGGAATTAGATGGATCTGCAAGCAAATTCGGAGTCTGACAAAGAGAAAGTACCCAGATGCAAACGACCAGGTTATTTGCACGCTTATAGGAGGGTTTTTCTTCCTACGCTTCATCAATCCCGCCATTGTCACGCCAAAATCATACATGTTGATCGATGGAACCCCTGCCGACCGTCCTCGAAGAACATTGACGCTGATTGCCAAAATGCTACAGAATCTTGCCAATAAGCCATCATATGCAAAGGAGCCCTACATGGCCAAGCTTCAACCCTTTATCCAAGCCAACAAAGAACGCGTAAATAGATTTATGCTAGATCTTTGTGAAGTTCAGGATTTCTACGAAAGTTTGGAGATGGACAATTATGTGGCTTTGTCAAAGAAGGATTTGGAACTCTCCATTACGCTGAACGAAGTCTATGCAACCCATGCCCTCTTGGAGAAACACAGCGCCGATTTGAACAAAGGCGAGAACTCGCATCTAGCTGTTATTTTGAATGACTTGGGGTCTGCTCCTGCTCAACTACCGCGAAAAGAAAACAGAGCAATTACTCTGCCTCTCTTCAGCAAATGGGAAACGGCGATAGATGATCTCACCGCCGCCTTGGATATTACTCAGGAAGAGGTTTATTTTATGGAAGCTAAAACAACATTTGTTCAGATCATGCGATCAATGCCAAACAACGGCGCAGTAACTCGCCGGCCACTTCGATTAGAGCGTGTTGCTGATGCAGCAGCCACTTCCCGAAATGATGCAGTGATGGTACGAAAAGGAATCAGAGCCATGGAATTACTCAGCCAACTGCAAGAATTAGGCGTCATTGATAAGTCTGACCAATTCAGTCTCCTGCGGGACGAGGTTGAGCAGGAGCTCCAGCATCTTGGCTCACTCAAGGACGGTGTGGTAGTGGAGACCAAGAAACTCGAGGAGGTGTTCAAAACGATCAGGGATCACAACACGTATCTTGTCGGACAATTGGAGACCTACAAGAGCTACCTTCATAATGTTCGAAGCCAAAGCGAAGGCACGAGGAGGAAGCAGCAAAAACACCAAGTTCTCGGCCCATACAAGTTCACACACGCCGCACTTGAGAAAGAGGGCGTGATTCAAAAGAGCAACGTTCCGGATAACAGGAGAGCGAATATATATTTCAACTTCACCAGTCCACTACCAGGAACATTCGTCATCTCCCTTCACTATAAAGGTACGTTTCTAAACTATTCACAAACGATGCTTACCAACTAACATAACTGAAGGGAGAAATCGTGGGCTTCTTGAACTTGATCTCAAGCTTGATGACCTGCTAGAAATGCAGAAAGATGGCCAAGAAGACCTTGATCTGGAATACGTGCAATTCAATGTGCCCAAGGTTCTGACATTGCTCAACAAACGATTCTCGAGGAAGAAGGGCTGGTAAGGAAGGGCTGGTAATCCTGCGATTATCCTTAGCAGCGAGTCTCAATGTGTATTATCGACGACGATCAACGGATGACGACGTGGCTAGCTGGCTGTATGAGTTAAGAATAAAGCAACGAAGGAAAGGAGAAGGAGGATTGGTATACCTTTGGAGGATTGGAAGATAGGGTCAGGACAACACGGAGTTTTCATTTTCAAGTGGAAGACAACCACATGGGGTTGTGGTGGGAAATTCGGCGCAAAATGCCTTTTGCTTTTGAACTTGCTGGGCGGGCTTTATACCTCATTTTCTCTTTTTTGCTTGTCTTGGTTGTTGTTTTTGTTACCTGCGCCTTAAAGTCGAAAAACGACTAAATGTTTTAATCTTCTCCCTCTTCATACTCTGTAGGGTCATTGGGCGTCTTTGTGTCTCCTTTATTTTTTTCGGGCTGGTTCCGGAGGGTAGTTTTTTATTGAACGATTATTAATTTGATTGGTCCTTCGTTTTGGCAATTTTCTTTTGGAAAGTGCCAGAATTGCTGTTTCTACTACTTCGCTAGTTTACAGTTAAAACTACCTACACTTACTTACCTTACCCAACTACCTATACTATTTCGATTTAAACTCTCACTTTCTTGGGTCTTGTCTATAGATACCGTCCTTGCTTGTTTTCGTCCTCTCCTAAGCCTGTCACCCGACTTGATTTATCTACACTAGGTTGGATAGTACGCAAAGGGACTTTGAGCATGCTGCTATATGGATAACACAGAAGGATAGGAAGGTTACTAGACAATAATATACCTACTAGCTCACTCCTACACCATCAGGCAGTTTTGATTTTCACTTTTGTATAAGGTAGTTTATGCTAATATCTCTATTGATCCAATGCATTGTTCCTCACAGCATGAACTCTTTGCTCTTAACAGAAGCTATTTTACCAACCCAAATCAAAGTTGCACCAGCTAGATATCCATACACTCCCACTCCAAATCCCGAAGCTATCTTATGATTACAATTCCATTCATACCATCATCATTTACAGCCAAGCAATAAAGTACCCGCTCCTCCTATATCCTGCTCAAAGGGCTTTGATGCTTTGAAAGAACGGGTTATCCAGTAACTTCTGATCGGCCATGACCAGCTCTCTCATCTTTCCAACCATTTCCTTCTCGCTCAGCTGCTTCCCCTCACACTCCGTCTTCCACTTGAGCAGCATCTCCTTCAGCAAAGCGCTGCCTTCCTCTACATCAGTCTTCTCATACTTGATCTGACTGCCTTCATGCTTGGATGTAAAGTCCTCCAACTCGTCTGCCTTGCGCTTAGCCATATTAACGACCTTCTCAGGGAAGCGGACAAGCTCAGCAACGTGGATGCCGAAACTTTGATCGCAGACGCCCTCTTCGACCTTGTACAGGAGGGTAACTTCCCGCTTGGCTTTGCCATTGTCATCGATATGTGCGACGACATGCAGGTTTTGAACCTGTGGATATTGTTCGACCAAGGCCGTAAGTTCGTGGAAATGTGTTGCGAACATGGAGAAGCAACCAATCTCCTTGACGATGTGTTCGGAAATTGCCCAGGCGAGTCCAAAACCATCATACGTACTTGTGCCCCGTCCTAGCTCGTCAATAATGATGAGTGATTCCGAGGTGGCAGATTTGAGGATGTTGGCTGTTTCCAACATTTCAGCCATGAAGGTCGAGACACCTTTGAGCTGCGAGTCACTGGCTCCAACTCTTGCCAAGATGCAATCAAAGATTGTCAGCTCCGCTTCTGAGCAGGGTACAAAGCATCCAATTTGTGCCATAAGAGCAATCACTCCAATTTGCCGTATGTAAGTAGACTTACCACCCATATTCGGTCCGGTAATCAGAAGGAATTCAGAGTCTGTATATAGAAATGTATCAGTAATGTGCGTGCAAATCTCAAGAAAAAAGCGAAGTAGTGATGAGCTCTTCCATCATTTAAAGTTGTTAGGGAAGGTGGGGATGTGCCTGCTGCTCAGAGACTTTGCTGAGGCAGGTGCAGACCATGAGTTGGAGGGAAGACTGAAAAGGGTACTAACCACCACGCTTAAGCGTTACATCATTCGTGATGAATTGGATATCGTCTTGCATTTCCAAACAGGGGTGTCTCGACTCCTTCAAGACTGTGTCTCCTTGACCACGGGGGTGAATCTTGGGTCGAACATACGATGTTGGGGCGTGAATGGAGCAGTGAGCAAAGCTCACAATGACGTCCATATGGGCGAGAAGACCTGCAAGCTTCTCAATGACAGGACAGTATGAAGCAGCCACGCCAACAACCTCGTTCACAAGACTACTCTGGGTCCGATTATAGTTTTGTGATAGTTGATCCGCCTCTCGTCGGAAGCTCTGTAGCTTCTGTGTCGTGAAGTAAACCCCGTTCTTTTGTGTAGACACCTCCTGATATGCTGATTTGTTGCGTATTCGGACCGCTTCTGTTCTTGTGAGTCTCATAACCCAACCGTGTTTGGTATGATTCTCCAAGAATATCTTTTTGCCGACTTCAGCATCCAGATCCTTGGCTGCTTCTCTAAGTTGCTTGTCCATCTCATAATCAAGCTTTTCCAATTTCTTCTTGATCATCTTCAAGCTATCGTCAAATTCAGGCTTGATGAGATACTCGTGTCTATCCATGGCGTCTAGGTCGACGGTGGTTTCTACCATTTCTGCAAATTTGGCAAGGCTATCGTTAGACTCTCGTAATCTGCTGGTGTACTCTGCTTCAAGAGGGGTCTGGTATTGTTCATCCATGACACCTTCCAGGGTACCAATAAAGCCGGGAAGTCTGATCACAACTTGGAAGACGTTAACCACATCTTCCAGATTGGCCTTCTTTCGCTGAAACTTCTTAGAAAGCCGATAAAGGTCAGGAATAGATCTCAAGTGTTCTTCTTGCATGGTCTGTCGGAGTTCAGTATCTTCCACAAATGCCTCCACGAGCTGCTGCCTTTTAACGATCTCCTCCATGCTCATAAGAGGTTGCTTAAGCCATTGCGCGAGTAATCTATTACCCATTGGCGTTTTGCAGTGGTTGAGCAATCCGAACAAACTCATCGTCTTAGAACCATCTCTAGGTCCAGGCATCAAGTTCAAAGCCTTTAGTGCGGATGCATCAAGCTTCATGTACTGCGAGAGATCATGTTGATAGAGCTGGTATTGGCCAAAATTCGACGAGTCGTGCAGAACTCCAAGGTATTTGATTAAGGCTGCAGCTGAGCCCATTGCTAGTTTGAGATCTGTTTGAGGTAACATTCCAGCAGCCTTTTCGTCCTTGAGTATCCTCGCAAGATCTTGATCGATATCCTTCGTTCCAAAGTCTGACGCAGATCGTTCTGAAATAGCAATGCCGCAGCTGTCGATGATAGCTCTCAGCTTTGACATTTCTGGGTCTTTGTCAGATTTGTCAGTTTGAATCAGACATTCTTTCACTCCAAGTTGGATAAGGAGTGATTCGAAGTTCGAGTACAGGTCATTGTCGAGAAACTCGCTGACGCCCAATTCGCGAACACTTGCATCTGCAAAGCAGACTCCAACATTCCTCGCCTCTGATGCCTTCGCAGAGACCTTCACAGCAAGGATCGTAGGCGCTGCATCGAATTGGCCACCGAGTTCCTCCTCGACGTCTTGCAGATTTCCAGGGGATGCCTGCTTTACGATTTTCCAGTTCGATCGACCTCCTTGGCTCTCCCAGACCTCAATCCTCTTACCAAGCTTAAACAGAGCCTCTCGTAGGAAGTTTCGGTAAACGGTGATGCTCATCGTGACGGAAGGAAGCCCTGTATTATCGTTTCGGCCTAGCTGTCGTAAGACAGATGTCGTCTTGTAGACGGTCCGAGCAATGAAAGCAGCATCTTCGCCGTGCGCGGTGTAATAATCACCACGATCGAAGATGCGGAAACAGTCATCGTCTTTTGTCGAAGGTAAACCTTTGAAGAACTTGATGAAGCCGACCTCATCATCGACCTACAGATGGTTAGAATGTACCGGGGATAACTTCATCATCTCAGCTTACCTTTAGTTCTGGACGAGAAGACATGATTGAGGTTAGTATGTGTTCATCAATCCAAGTGGTCAAAAAGAGGCCTTAATTAGAGGGAGAGCAAATACTTGTACGGCGTCACGAAGGTCCAGTTAAGTGGACGCGACGCGACGAGCGCACTCGCGTTTCTGCCAGTCATGACCGCCCTTTTCAAAGTGCTTTTTGGAAAATCAATCTAGCGACAGAACGGGTCACGTTACTTGAATTTCTTCCTCGCACTTTTCCACCTCATACGCCATGTCTGACACAGAAGAGAGGCCTTCTAAGATCCGGAGACTGGAGAAGTCCGAGGATACTGGGGCAGTACATGCCAGCGATTCAGTCCAAAAAGCAGGAGGTGCATCGGACGGCTTGAACTCCAATGGATCGGCTGGAGAAAACTCTACAGTGAAGGCCAATGCGGGAGTGAAAGGAGAGACAGATGTGCCACTTTCCAAGAATCAGCTGAAGAAACTGAGAAAGCAAGAGCAATGGGACGCAGGCAAGGACGACAGGAAGCTGAAAAGGCGAGAAAAGCACAAGGCCAAACAAGCACGCAAAGCCGAGGCACGAGCAGCTCAGAAAGAAGAAGAAAAGGAGCCAGTTGAAGCTGCACCGAAGGAAAAGACGCCTTTCTTTCGCCCTGTGCAGACCCCGGTGGGATTGATCCTGGACTGTGATTTCAACGATCTCATGACAGACAAGGAACTGATCTCGCTTGGAGCTCAGCTCACTCGATGCTATTCAGACAATAGAACCTCGCCGTACAGATCTCACGTCTACATTAGTTCCTGGGGCGGCAAGCTGCAGAATCGCTTTGAGACGGTGCTTGCCAACACCCAGCTTGGGTGGAAGGGTGTTAGATTCACCGACAAGGATTTTGTTGCGGCGGCTACTGAGTTGCATGATATTATGAAAGGTCCAACTGGAGGGAAATTGGTGGGTGCGTTCACGCCTCCTGCTTCAAGCCAGGATGACACCAAAGCTTCTGCTGTTGCTCCAGAACCAGCTGCAGCTATGGCCACAGTTGGGAGCGAAACAGCCATTTCATCAACAGATGCAAAAGCAAGTCAAATCGAGGCCAGCACATCAGAAAACCAAGCCAAGTCTATAGACGCACCAGAAGCTCAATCTCAGTCCATCCCCACTAGCCCGTCCATAGTCTACCTAACAGCTGACTCGCCCAACACCATCGACCGGCTCTCGCCATACACGAGCTACATAATCGGCGGGATTGTCGACAAGAACCGGCACAAGGGGTTATGCTACAAACGAGCCTGTGAGCGCGGCATCCCTACGGCAAAGTTGCCAATCGGCGAGTATATGACGATGCAGAGCCGGACGGTCTTGACGGTCAACCACGTGGTAGAGATCATGCTGAAGTGGTTGGAGAAGGGCGATTGGGGAGAAGCCTTTTTGAGCGTTATTCCCAAGAGAAAGGAGGCTAAATTGAGGGTCAAGGGCGAGGTTGCAGGCGAGGCTAAAGAAAAGAAGATGGAAGGAAATGAGTCTAAAGAGGAGAGTATGGAGGTGGGAGACTGTGGCTCTGATGGCTATGGAACTGAGGAGGAATAACTAGCATGATACTATACTCAACCCAAGTCATAGAAGTCTTTGCGGTAGAGGTGTAAGCTTGGATTGGATGTAAACCTAGTTGGAGAAACCGGTCCGCTTGGGGCAATAGACTCAAATTCCAATCGAGATTCGATTCTCGGCTTTCTTAGCATCCTTCTTTGCAAAGACCGAATCGCACTACCCCGTGGGCTTTAGATCTCGAATGCATACATGTATAGATGTTCATTCCAACTGTCTTTCCTCCAATATTCTATTGACGTTCAATCATTACGAGCTCCTGATAACACAACACAGCATAGTATATTCAAAATATATTCAGAGGCTGAATTAAGCAGCCTCTCGATTTCATGACAAAGGTTTTGCCTATGCACATTTCAGACAAATGTCTTCATCTCCCATCTGGAACCGCACGCTGGCCTCTGCTTGGAGGAAAGACAGGTTACAGAGCAAAATGGTCAAATAACCAGCCAGCTAGTTCAATTGGTTCAAAAGTCAAGGGAAGTAACGATACTGTGTCATCCAAGTCCTTACAGCCGTCTTATGCCCTAAGTAAAACCAAGGCAAGGTACATGAAGCAGTCCAGCAAAATCATCTCCCGATCTGACAGGGAAGAAGGAAAACAAAAGGAATTGCGCGCTACTAAACGCCATTGCTTTGCCCGTAGGTATTGAGTGAGGGTGACCCAAAATTTATGAAATCTCCTAAAGAGGGCATGCGGACACTACCGTCCTGTGATCTTTGCTGCGCCTGAACTCCATAACCCCTTAGTCGTTTCGGCAATTCTTCGTTTCTGGGCTTCAATCTGTGCTTCTGTCTGTCCTTGTCCAGTACTCCTTTCCACACCGCGCATATGCACGTCAGTGTCTCCTTGTCCGAATAATCCATTGTCTCCTGAGCCAGTACCGGAGTCATGGTCCATCGCGTTTGGATCACCGCCCACGCCCCCAACCCCAGAATCCTTGTTCTTTGCTTTGGGGAACGGTGGAGCACCCTGATCGGGTGCGTTTGATACAATTCCGTCCATCATGCCACTCTGGCCCTCTCGTAACTTGTTGATGGCACGGACAGTGTCGATAGCTGCGTGCAGTGTTCTTCTTGCGTTAAAGTTCTTCTTCACAACTGGAAGAAGATCGCTACCCTTAGTACCCTTCGCAGTTGTCTCGATTCCTGACACGAATGGGTGGGATAGGGCTTCATGGGCTGTCAAACGTTGGGTGGGATCAATGGTCAAGCACTTTTTTATGAACTCGCGGGCACTCAAGCTCACTCCCCGCCAGTACTCGATTGGCGTGAAGCTGTAATCCGCAACCAGGATGGCTTGCATCTCCTCCAGGTTAGAGTCCCGGTCGAAAGGAGTGTAGCCACAAAGGAGGAAGTATGTGATGACACCAATAGCCCAGATATCAACTGGTTTTCCATGCCCAGTCTTCTTGAAGATCTCGGGAGCCATGTAACCTGGCGTGCCACAGGTAGTCGTCAAAACATGAAATTGCTCCTCGTCCATTATTCTCGAGAGACCAAAGTCTGCGATGAGCAAGTCTGCATTATCTTCTGGGGTCCGGAAGAGGAGGTTCTCTGGCTTAAGATCCCGATGCACAATTCCATGATCATGGAGATAGGCAACCGCTGACAAGGTAGCGCGGATCAAGTCTGCAGCGTCGGATTCGTAATAGGAGCCCTTGCGGCAGATACGATCGAAGAGCTCACCACCGAGCGCGAGATCAGTGACAAGATAAAGGTTGTTCAGCGTCTCAAAGTAGTCAACCAAGGTCAGAATATTCTGGTGGCCCATAGAGACTCGTTTGAGGACAGCAATTTCATTTCGTACCTGATACGCGCCTCAGTTAGTCCTCGGTCTTCAACTTGTAGTAGTTTCGTGTACCATGTGTTCTCGTCCGGCCATCAGTCTCTTGTTTATAACCTTGGCGGCATAGTACCGCCCCGTATCAATGTGTACACACTCCTTGACGACCGAATATGAACCAGCGCCCAATGTCTTTCCTGTCTTGTATCGACATGCTTGCACAGCGGCCTTGGCCTGCTGGCCGTCCTGGGAGTTCTGGTAGCTCATAGTGGCCATCCCAAGCGCTGGGGAAGCGGTGATCGTATGAGATTTCTGGCCGCGCTGACGATAAGAGTCCCGAGGTGGGGTGGAGAGTTCGAAGCTCGAAGGATTCAGGGAAAGGCCAGGCACGCGCGCGTGGAAAGGGGTCGGGAGAGCTGTTCCTAAAGGATCGGAAAGCAAATTAAACTGAAGCTGACGATGTAAAATTGACTGTCAGCAAACCAGTTGATCGTCGTTTTACAGAGCGTGATTTCTCAGCCGCGACCTCTCCTGGCCCCCTCCTCCAGCTCGCGGTTAACCAATGTGGGGTTGGTGCGGCGTACGCTTGGAAACATACTTCGTCCAGGAAACATCAGCACAATTGTTGCAACATTTACACGCCATCATCTCTCCCCAAGGAGCTTTCGGTGGAGATAACGAGTCATGGGTTCTGGCTTGTATTAAACCATATGAGCTATGCTGGCTTCACGATGTAAGCATTTAAAGAATCTGCTGTACTGGCCCTGATCACGGACAACACAGGATGGATGATAGTAGATTGTTCATCATCTTTCATTTCTATTTACTACACTGCTACCACCTCGTTGTAGCAGCCTTCTCTCTCCCTCCCGAACCTCCTCGTCCTTAGCTTGGAACGACAGTGAGTTCTAACCTACTCCTGGTCCTTTGAGTTTCAGTCCATATGCCATCCAAAAGGGGAGGTCTATGCCTCCCTTCCAAAGTCTATTTCCAGCAAGCCACAGAATGGTTTGCTTCGAAGAAAGCATACATATAATGAGCCCAGCGCACACACTCCTCAGTCGTGGCGGTAACTCCAGCGATCGTGGTATTTTATTCACACATAAGAAAAAAAAAGCTAGGACTTTGTAGCTATGGCGGGCTTACAATGTCAAAGCGAGAAGCAAAGGTCGAATGGAATGGTTGTGCCTAAACAGCTGTGTTTTCGAAGGTCGAAAACAGAAGCGCCGATTGCTGCTGATCGGCTTTGCCGCTGGCGGAATTATGATTACTATATATTGTAACAGCCGATCGACACCCAAGTCCAAGATCTTGGATGTATAGGGAACTAGGTAATATGTACAAGGCGGACGTCCAGAAGGATCTGATACGTTTGGTTATATGTTGAACGCCGAAAGATGATTGATGCCGTGAAGTCGTGATTTGAATATCTCGACCGTTGCCGAGACGGAATGATAAGTCCTCGGGCGAGGACGAATGTTGAGAGGTTACCTCACAATGATCTCGCTGAGCTCACTGTCGGACACCTGAGAAGCCAATGTCTCGCCCTCCCAGGCATTTTGGCTCTCGTCGACAGGGCTTCTCGATCCCGAGGAGAAGGATGAGGAAGATCCTACAGTCCACTCATCACTGCTGTCGTTGCGGAACTCTTCGAGAACGGTCAGACCATACTCGTAGTCCGCGCCTGGTGCATCTCCTCGCTCTATGTAGTCGTAATCCCATCGGAAGAATTTGTCGGCTTGCACCCGTGGCAAGAAATTGGCTTTTGCAACGTAGAAAACGATTGCTGCGAGAATCGCACCTCCCACCAAATCAACTGCGTAGTGGTGAGACAAGTACATGGTTGCCCACCACATCCACATAGCATATGCAATTACGAGAGGTCGCAGCTTGGGGAAGCAGTGGCTCATGAAAAGAGCCTCCAAGACTGCATTTCCTGAATGCAGCGATGGGAATGCTCCAAAAACCAATGGGGATGCAGTAAAGTTGGTGGTATACATATCGAGGCCAAACAGCTTGTCAATGCGGGCGAGTCCGGCAGGCGATCCCTCCATGGAATAGTTTGCTGGTGCAAGACCGTACATGTTCTCGTACCATGGAGGCGAGCATGGAAAAACCAATTGAATGGCAACTCCGATGATGTTTAAGTATCCGAAAGCTCGTGCGTAAACGGGCACAGTGCCGGGTGCGCCAAAGATAAACATGGCCAGTGCCCATACAAATGGCCCCCCAAAATGCAAAATTCCATAAGGCAGCCATGCTAATACATCCAGAACGACGTGCTTGTGTGCCGAGAGGATGTTGCTCAAATTCGCTCCGTAAAAGATGTTTTCGAGGGCAGGTAAAACCTTGACCCAAATATGCGGCCGATATTCAGCAGGAATAAATCTGCGAGGCAAGTCAGTCAATGGTCCCAATGACGAAATCCTCTACGCCGCCCACACGATCTGCCACTCACCGAGCATTGAAGAAGAAGAGCAACCAAGTAAATATTGGTAAAACGGGCAGAAAGAACTGCCTCGTCACGGGTACGAGCAGAGCCGCGATAAGTGCTGTTGCTGCGCCTGTCTTCATGAGCGGACCCGGAGCCTGACTTATCGACAAGGAGAAGATTGCTAGGATGATCAGAATGATGTATTGCCCGTCATAATACGACCACCGGTGTGCCCTCAGCGCCTTGATCGTGTCGGCGACATCGAAAGACGTCTCGATCGAGGCGATCGAGGAGGCTGGAGAGATTGTCGACCGGAACTTGGACCGCAGGCGCCGACGATACCTCCGCGGGATGGGATTTGGTATTGAGGGCCAGGAAAAGGGAATCTTCGCTTTCGTAAAGGTGGGCGACATTGACGCGTAGAAACTGGAATCCGACATTATGTTCGATCCAGAGGGGAGGGTTGTGGGCGACCTCTCGAGCAGCTCGTGGTTGGGCGTTTCAGGAGATGACGAGTGCAGAGGCGCGAGACCAGAGCTAGAGGGAGATGGATGCTGAGAGGCGAAGAGATGCTATTGTCTGCACATGAAGTCGATACTTGGCGGGGGGGGCGGCAACAGTCGAGGTAGAGGGATACCGGAGGAGGAGGGATGGCGGAGGGGGAGGTGAGAGGTCGTTCGTCGGGACGGAGAAGGAAGGCGAAGAATTATGGCGAGGAAGGAAGAGGTGACTTTGTATCGCTTGCTGGATGGATGTTTGGATTTGCTGGAAGGGCCGGGATTGATGATTAAGGCGAAGTCAACGCAGCTGGGCTTGGCAGTAATCTCGCGGCCAACGCAGCCACACCCAAACCCCAGCTCGGTGCGGTATGGTGTGAGAAGACGAGAATGCGAAGCGAATGTCAATAGCGGTGCGTCGTATTCTTTGCGACGACCCGAATGCTGCTATTTACATTTCTGCTCTTCCGCTGCCTTCCCTTCCCTTCCCTTCCCTTCCTTCCCTTCGCTCTGTTCTGTGTTGCGCTGCTCTCCGTCTCCGCCCGCCGCCCGTGCCATGATCGGAGGCCCCTTCGTCGTATGTCATGTTTGAGAATGGAGTGACAGCAGTGCTGCTGCAGACTGACATAAAGGGCGGCTTCACGCGGACTCAGTCGTCTGCGTAATGCAGCATTACATGATTGCACCTCGGGCTCGGCCTTCAAGGAGCCTTCCCTGCGCGCCGTGGGTGCTCTGCCGTAGTCGACTGTGACCACACGACCGACACCAAAGTAAGAAGCGGGAGACTTTGCGCACCCTTGCAAGCCTGGCCTGGTGCTCGCAAACCCGGCAATCCGAAGGGCCTGCGCCGACTTAACCTACCGTCGTCATGATGATTGATTGATTGCGACCGCACCAAGCTGCGCGCTGCTCGCCTTGGCCCTGAAGTCAGCGCCCAGGCAGGCGCCAAGCAAGAATAAGGATCACCTCTTTGCAAGGCACAAGGAGACGAAATAATATGGGATCTGTGGCTGAGGCTCCGTTTCACACGTACACCTGCACCCAATAGAGGGGCCCCTTAACCGGGACTCACGACGCTGAACAGGGTCCGACTTTTCCTTCGTGCTGCTTAACATAGAAGTTTGTCGATCTCCACAAGGTACAGCAACCGCCGCTCACAATGCGCAAACCCCCGACCCTCAATCTGAGGGCCATTCGCCCTCCCCGGCATTATTGCACTGCGAATGAAATGCTCCTGTACCATCTGAATGCTGTCCGGTGAGGGAGCCGTGCACCAGAACAGCGCCGTCCGTCGGCCCTGCTTGACTTTGGACATCTTACTCGCCCGGCTGATACTCGTTCCCAAACAAGCGATAACGCGTCCCGGGGGATACGGTGATACGGCGATAGGGGCGGCATGGGAACTCACTCAAGAAGGGACGACAGCGGTTTTGGAAACCTGCCCATCTGGCTGGCTCCCCAAGGCGCCGCGACCAGTATTCAAACGTGCTGTCGGTTTCAGATCGCAACTCCTCCCTCCCTAAGCTGTCCGAGGGGACTAAGGGACCTCCACTCCAACAGGGCAGCTAGACGCTACCCAAGTACGTACCAAGCCAAGGTAAGAGTGAGCTCACGTCATCCAGCCATTATTGCGCTGCATTGAGTCGCCCAGCAGCAACGCCATAGGCGCCTGGGAGCGAGCTGGAGTAAGCAGCTTCAAACTTAGGTCCGCGGGTTCTTGCCACGCGCGGGACTTTCTTTTGGGGCTCGGAGTCGGCATAAGCAGGCCAAGTGCCATTGGCCACAACCGGATTGATGATGGCCCTTCTTGCTTCTCCTCCTCACGATGGCGGTTGGCGCACGCGAGGGCAACGGAGCATGGGAGGCGTCGTCTAGTCGTCTAGTCATCTACAGTCGTCCGTCCAGCGTGATGGGCACCAAAGACGGTACGGTACCGTGCATCATGCTTATCAACCCAAGCAACCAGCCACGCGCGCACCTCCTGCAGACAGCCGTACAGTACAGCGCGCCCATGCCGGCCCATTCCTGCGTGCCATTCCGCCAGCGACAGCAGCCAACCACAGACGATGGCCGCATGTAAGATCGGCACCGGCTTACTGACTGGCGGATGGCACGGAGAAGTGAAGAAGCATAAAAGCAAGCCTAAAGAGGTGCCATCGCAAAGTCCGGCCCCGACGTGGCAGCAAAGTCCGGTGCTGCTGAAGGACGGGTGATGGTGCCGTCCAAGACTTTGCGACTTGGTCAGGACGAGAGAAGGCTCCATTCCCATGATTCCCAATCTCGTTTCCTCGACTCGGGTGCCCTTTTACCTTGCTAGGCCAGACCAGGCCCGGCCGGACAGGGGGGCGGGAGAAAAAAGGATTTTTCACATGCAGGTGCGAAAAGCGACCCGCAACCTGTAATCTAATCAAACGGTGCGAGATCAGATCCTCTCAACAGATTGGAAGCTGTTGTCCGTCGTATTTTGTCAATAATCTTATACGCGATTTTCTTGCTGGCTGGACTGGAGCCCACTCACGGGGGCCCGTGCCAAGATGATAATGGTGCGCGACCCTCATGACTTCTACATTTCCACCATGATGAGACAGAGAAATGGCCTGAGAAAGGCAGCAGTGGATCCCGCCTCCTTGGCCCCTCTTGATTAGATCTCACCTTTTCACATGCAATTAAAGTGCCGCACTATTGCATTTGCACTTTTGCATAAAGCGCTGTAGGGCAAAGAAAAGAACCCACAGCAGGACTCGAATGCCCGGGCCAGAGACCATGTCTGGGGTCTTTTGTGCAAGGTCTATCGGTGAACACGATTGCACAAAAGATTCGAAGGGTCCGGTCGGTTCGGGAGGATGGAAATGTCCGAAAATTCAATTCCGCGGCGTGGAACCTCCGGCTCAGCGGACAAAACCGATCGGACACAACGCGGACTTTGGAACCAGAGGATGAGAAGAGGTGTGTTCGTCCGTTCCCTGTCAACGTTGCTCCAGCACTTCCGGAGCTCGAAAATGTAAGGCGGTTTAAGCCGGTAGACGCTGTCAGTGGTGGTTAAGTGCCATCCTTGTTGTTGAGGCTACTCTCTGTTACAATATTGTACGGTAAGTACTCATATCCCGTCGACACGGTTCTCCCTCTGCAATGCACGCAACAGCGGCCGAGGACGGGTTTCCCCACCAACTCTCGTGGCACTCTCCAATTCGTCCAGAAAGACAAGCTCTCAGCGCCAGAAGATCGATGCAAGGAACGTAGGTGTACACAGCTTGTATCCCCCCCCATACTCACCAAACATGCCACGCAAAGCGCGTGGCGAGAGGCCATTCGCTCCCTGCCACAACCGCCGAATGGGAGGTAAGGGACCTTTTCTGTACTATACACCGACAAAACTCCCCATCTCTCCCTGCTTTAAAAGATCGCTGGTCTCGTGGTCGCTTTCCGATACGGGGCAGCAAGTGAATGCCTGCTTGCCTGCCACGGCCCGCATTGGGTGTGCAGTTTCTAGTCGTGTCAGGGTCCGACTTCCTCCTCGCTTTTACTTGCTCGAATGCGCGCTGTCGCGGAACCGCCGGCGGTCCTGGTCTCACAGGAGGAAACCAACCCCGGCTTGGTCGGACTGATAGCTCACAACCCTTTGAAAGAACTAAGCTGCATATTCATAGGGGTTGTTTTGGAAAATCCGAATTCTTCGGCTCATTTCGTCCGCTGTTGGTAGGGCTGGGCTTGCTTGCTTGCTTGCTTGCTCGCGTAACTTCCGCCAGGACGTACGGAGTACAACATTAAGCCCCACCATGGGTTTATCAGCCAGTATCACACGCACGGAAGCACAAGAGCATGGACTGTATCCTGCACCTGAACACCGACCAATAGCCCGTAAATATTGAACTTCATTAGAGATATAGAAGTGTCGCGATCAGAACCAACTTGTAAATCAACATAGAGCCGAGAGTGGTTTGAACCTGTAAACTCTCCTTCTACTGCGGGTATCGACATAGATTAATACTCCCCATCATTCCCTCCGCCCATCGCCGGTCGCTATGTAAAAGACCAAGTCAGGCAAAGCAATCTTGCAGCAAGTATCTTACAAGAGCGCCCGATGCAGTCCGGTCCCAGTGTTTAACATCACCCAAAACAGTATCAACATAATCATTAGCAGAAACTCAAGAATCCAGTATCCTTGATAACTGAATTCTAGGTTCCAGGCGACATTAACCCTCGCGCATATACACCTACTCTTCGGCAGGCCTATGCAAAGTATCGAGGTTCATCAAAGACATGGTAGTTATGGCCCCGTACGCCTTCGCCCTTGAACAAGTCTGGGAATCTCTTGCCCATAGGAACATCCTTCTCTTTCACTCGCGCGTTCCGAACATTGGGCGCTGGGTCCTCCTTCTCACCAATCTGGAATTTTCCCACTTGAATCTCAGTATCCGTGATAGTAGATCTAGAGACCCGAGCATAGCCAGTCCGCTTCAAGTTTTTGTATAGAATATACTCGCACCATCGGTCCCAATCAGTAGGATCAATGTCATGCATGCCACTCCTTTCTGACACGTAGGTATTGTAGTTTCCTTCCCAGGGTTTAGTGACCAGGTAAGATAGTAAAATGGATGGTCTTGTGGTAGACCCCATCAGGTCCGAGAGGTATTCAGTTTGAAGTCGTCGATCTTCAGGATCTTCTTCTTGTCCCGAATGGAAGACGAAGACATCCACGAGCTCTCCATAGATATCGAGAGTTGCATGGATAGCGGGTGCTAGTTCACCTACTGGGGACGGAAGGAGGTGATGCGTGGAGTTGATAATCGGAAATTTGGAGAGCAGCGCACAGCCCCACGTATGTTTGTTGGGTCCTGGTCCGTAATCAACGTACATGCCAAGGTCCTCAGCAAGAAACTGGGTTGTATCACGGTTGCCCATAATTATTCTTTGTAGGTCGCTCTCTAGCAGGCCTACAACATCCATCTCGAGCTCCTTGATCACGTCGCGCATGCGATATTCGGATGACCACATATCGTTATCTAGACTGAAATGAATCGTCCAGATACCAGCCGTGAAGATCTTCTCGTCCTTGTGATAAGGTACATAATCATAGGTCGGAAAGCGAAGATAGGCGATCGAGATTGACAGGAGTTGTAAGGCTCCAAGAACATACAAGTAGTATGCACGCTTTTTACGAGAGTTCAAAGAAGCATCGGGTCGCTTCTTTTGGGCTGCCGATGAAGACGACAACGAGCCGAATACTCCACATCCAATGAGGAGCATAGTACTCAACATGACCCAATCAGTGTGTTCTCGAACAAGTGGACCTCCTGGAACGAATGCGTATGCTACAACCCAAACATGGAACAGTACCATGAAGTTGTAGACCAGAAAACCAAGTCCGAAGGTAATAGCTGGTCTCTTGCCCGCAGCTGAGCTGATGAGAGGGACTGAGGCAGCCATAAGGTAGACCGCCAATGTCAAAGCCCCATAGAAACCTTTCCAGTGGCTGTATAAAGTAAGGAAAGCAGCACCTATGCAACCAATGCCATAAAAGGTCCAACTACGAGCGAAGCTCTCATTGAAAAGCCCAAGGACCAATCCGGCCCCCATTGCAGCAATTGTCCAAGCACCATGCGGAGCCGAAATGGGCCCTCGAATAGGATATCCTTCCCAAACCCATAGAATCATGGTACTGGAGTCTGAAAGAAGTGAGTGGAGGCCAAAAAAGAGCCCACCGATACCAAATGCCGCGAGAAGAGATGAGCCTTCCTGGCGGCCTTGAGATGCCAGTGCCTTTCCTACAGTTGGTTTTCGCCGGGTAGATCGTAAAACAGCTAGTACGGCGAGAATGAAGCCGAGTCCGTTCCAACCACCATTAGCAGCATGAGATGTAGGCCAGATTGGATTGTTTGTTTTAAAAGCAAACTTGACGACACTAGACATAAGTAGACCAATAATCCATGCAGAGATTTTTGATTCCAGATGGCTTCGCTGACCAGCTTCGGAGTACCATGCAGCCGACCATGCCAGACAATTCGTGGAGACCGCAAATCCTACCATGAAGAGCCGTAAGACAGGGTTTGTGACGTTGTAAGCAAGCAACCCGGAGAGAGCGGCGAGCTGTAATGTTCGAGGATTTCTCACTACCCAGGACCTCACGGATCGATTGCTGAGTAAGAATGGCGATATTGTTGACATGACTAGAGCCTCATATCCTGAGATACCCATGTGCCATAATGGGAAATCTATGAAAGTTAGCCTTGTGTGAATACCAAGTGAGGTATACTTACACCATACCACTACCCCCAACGAAGTCAACATAGACCAGAATACAAACTAGATTTATTTTAGTCAAATTCATTGATTACTCCCAGAAATTACTCACCCCATTGTAGATATCAGCTACTGCATCAATGGTGTCACTCCAACTGAAAGTCTGGTTAAAGACTTGGGCAGCTTGTATCTTCTCCCTACGCACATTTAGCTCCTGATGACAACAAGAGTTCGTTGGATCACATACTCTTTTTCGAGAACTGCATCTGCTACCAATTTGTTCTTTCTACACGAATACTGATTCAGACAGGTTCACAAAGTTGTACTTGTCGCCAAAATATATGTAGTCTACGCTACTTTGGAAGCCAATGAACGTACCCCTTGCTCGAGCCCTTGACATCCTTTACGACTAGCTCAAAAGTATCAAAGTCGAGAGCTGTAACAGCGTCAAATGCCACATCGAATAGAATCAGCGCCCATTCGAAGAAAGCGTAGATTGTGTATGCTGTTACCATGTCAGTTGCGACAACATCCTTGTAGAAACAAAAAAAGAGTAAACGTACCTCCAGCTACTTGATGGACTTTGTGCTGTATGAAAAAATAAACCAATGGTACCAAGGTACCAAAGAAAGCACCTCCAAGATATTTTCGGTACTTGACAGCTTTTGCATTGTTAGGACTAAGCGCGATGCATCCTAATGTCCATGGCAACGTTGCAACCAAGTATGAAATCATGAAGATATCGTGCCAGTCATGATCGTCAGTCGATGTCACATATGTCCATCCTCCGCAGGTAAGAGTTCGAAATAGACCCATGCCGGCCACGAACTTAGGCAAGGTTGTATTCGGCCGCGCCGTGAGGAGGTACCAAAGGGCGACGAGCGCGAAACGAGGGCCTGCGTATTCATCAGCCAAGCGCTTCACTCCCCATGATTTCGGGCGTGGTACCAGATGTAATTGCTATGAATACCATGAAAAACGACCGCTCAGGGTAGCGGTCCCCAATCGTTGCGGACACCGAGGGAAACCATTCTTGTGGGTAGCCGTAGTACTCGTTTTGCACGATCTTGTGGTAATGCAGTAAACAACCGACAATCAGAGCACTAATAAATGCAGCTTCGATAGTTAGTAGATCCTCAGACTGCCCGGATGTTCCGACCTACTGTATGCGACAATGGTATGCGCCCATGAGATCCATGTTCCCGAGAACGACAGGACGACGTCGCCGTCTCTAAACTTTGGCGGCATGGTTTGTTTGGTCAGTACCTTTACTCACGTACAAAAGAAGGACATCCGGACGATCCGGACAGGACTTGAGGGCGGCAGACGGAAGAGGGGAGGAAGGTCGCAGCGTTTTTATACGAAGCCGGACTTCTCGCGAGATTTGTTTGTATTCATTTATTAAGGTAAGCAAAGCAAAGTCCGAGATGAGCGCAAGAAACATTCGAGGTTGGGTAGCTAGCTGTTGCCGTAAATGCCGTAGTTGGTCTTGGCGGTAAGGTACCGCGCCCCAGCCTTGCGATTGTGGAGCTCTCCCCGGTGGCTCATGGTTGATCGGCTGAAGTGGGATGGCATTTCGATGCTCGACGATGCAGAAAGCCATCGGTGGATTCGAACCAGCTCACAGCTGCCTCTTTAGTCTGACTACTTACTTTTGGTCTTGCTGCCGCAATTCCATCCCACTGTTTGCATCTCGTACTACGTCCTGAGGATTGCAGTTCGTCCGTTCGATATAGCACACCGCAAACGGCTAGTGCCAGCCTTGCAGCTAGCGCCAGAGAATAAATTCTGGTGATCTTCAAAAGTCTCAAAGGCTGCCCAGCGCGGTGCAGTTCAGTCTAATTCGATCGATCCTCTCAACTCCAGGCCTTGACCTATCGCAATCATGTCGGGTGCCAGTGATAAGGCGCGCTTCTATATGGAGAAGGCGGCTCCGCATTTCAGAGAGTTAGAAGAGAAGAAAATATTCACGAAGGTTTGTCTGGAATTTTTCTGTTTCTGCGATTCGTTGTTTTCCATATTCTTCTGCTGCATGGAAGCGTGCTAATTGAACAAGGATGAAATCAGTACTATGGTCAAGAAGAAGTCGACTTTTGAACACAAAGTACTCGCTCGAGGTTCGAGTCCTATCGACTTCGCCAAATATGCAGCTTGGGAGATCAATCTAGAACAACTACGACAGAAACGCTGCAAAAGACTTCGAATAAAAGGCAGTTCTGCTGCTCCCGGTCAGGCGCGTATATTTAATATCTTTGAGCGAGGGACGAGGAAGCATCCGGGAGATTTGGCATTATGGATGTCATATTTAGAATACGCCAGGCAGGCCAAGGCAACGAACAAGTTCAAGACAATTATGACGGCTGCGATCCGATTACAACCAACGAAGCCGGTGTTATGGTTGTACGCAGCAAGATATTCCTTGGAGGTTGAGGCGGACATGGCTGGGGCGCGGAGTTATATGATGAGAGGCACGAGATTCTGCACAAGAAGTAAAGAGCTCTGGATTGAGTACGCGAAGATGGAAATGATTTATCTGGCAAAGATCGCCATGAGGAGGCGAATTCTTGGTCTGGAGGTCGATAAAATGGTCGAGGCACCCGAGTCAACAGAAGAGAGCGCGGAGGATCAAGGTTTCTCTGCATCCGCAGACATGATTGCCATTCCAGATTTCAAAACACACGCCTTACAGCCAAGCATGGTAGATGCCGTGGAGGTGGATTCAGACCCTCAGATGGACCCTATGAAAACCCCAGCACTTACCGGCGCAATACCCCTTGCCATATTCGACGCATCAAGAAAACAAGACTTCTTCTGCCCAGCAGCTGCGGAAAACTTCTTCGATATGTTCCTACAGTTCGGTCACATGGCATGTTCTGCTAGGATTCTTCAGCATGTACTAGACAGCATGATTGAACTGTATCCCGCAGACCCAGCGACCTGTAATTGCTACGTCAGACAACCACTGGCTGGCAGCGATCCAATGTCTCCATCCTTCCCAATGGCGCTTAACACATCACTTATCCGCCTTAAGGAGGCACTGGAAGGGACGAAAGACAAGACTGAGCTCTCGAAGAAGTCGAAGGCATGGATCGAGCCGATACTGGCTCTAGAAGGGTTGGATCCAGGCATACGCACTGTCCTGGAACATACTTCCAGGAGGCTTGAGTGAGTACTTTTGAGACTAGATTTAATGTATGCCGAATGCTTCTCTCACTATTTCTGCTGCCGTTCTCCGTGACACTGTGCTGTATATCATTATGAACATTATGCATAAAGTAGCTGGTATTGAAGAAGCTTTTGTGCGACTCTCTCTTTACTATGTTAACAACCTTCCTCCCTCGCCCCCTGGCCCCTCCGGGCGGTCCTATTTATTATAACAAAGCGCACTCACCGTTCCTGAGTAATTATTCCTATTATAACCCTCCAGCTTGTTTCGACTTTACACGCAGATGGTAGTATTAGTCTAGCTTCTATTTCACAGCTCCTACTCATTCAATTTGCAATCCTGGTGTTTTGGTGGCCATCAGCATAATTTGTTGGTCTTCAGGGTATATTATCGGTCGAGATTGAGAGACGGGCTTCCAAGTACAACGGCCCTCTCTAACCAAGGCTTCCACCGAACTACAACCCTTATTACTGGTTCTTGTAGTTGGTACTTGTAAAATATACATAGACATAGTAAAGATTCATAAGTTAAGCGACAAATCAACGTGCCTTCCTATCTCATGAGGTCGAACTGTACATTTATGCAACTAGTCCTTTGCATTTCAGTGAAACTCCATGCAGCATGTAGTTGCTATATTGCCACAGAAAGTTCACATCCACATTCGACTTATGCAAGGGACACAGCATTGGTGATAATGTGATCTAAAAATTGTTATATTTATTCCTACCTTGTAACCTCAGCCATATCATAATGGCCTGACTGCGCAGCATGTTGACTAGCTTCTACCTGCCCATGCCCGATCCAACCACAGACATTACATTTGATAGGCATACTGCCAGTATTGGTAAAATAATGCTTAGCGTTAAGTTTCTGGCATAATTCCAAAGCCTTAACTAGAATGTCCTCATCGTATTGCGGCCACTGTCTAACATCTACCTCCGGAGGATTGTCAGCCTTGGTATGTGGATATTCGGATGGACTCTGCGCAACAGTGTCGTAGTGGATTCCCGAATAGACCAAAATAATCCTGTTCGGAGCCCCCTCGTTGAACCTCAGCACAGAGAGCGACTGCATGTGTCAGTACAGGGTTTGAGCGGGGGCAAGTAACACTACCTCGACATCGACGGTACAAATCTCTACATCGTAGTGATTGGCCAAAAGCTCTATCTCGATAGCACCACCCCACGCAGCTTCTGTTTGAATCCATCTGCAATAGTCATCGGGCTCCTTTTCCAAGACCACCTTTGTGTACTTTTGCGGGTCGCTTTGTATCTGGCTAGCTACAAAGGAGCGAAGTTCGTGCATGGTGAGGTCGTCGTTTGGTGTAACAGCAGCCGCGATTGCCCGGAACAGACAACTGTTATCGTCAGGCATGACCCGGAGAACTATATACAAGGTTAGCACGGGTTGACAGCACAAGACAAATAATCTGCACACCTAGAGTAGCACTTCGTTCTGGCATTGGAATCTCTGGCACTTCTGACTCCATGGCTCTCTTCTTCAACGCTATTGGCCCAGATGCATTCGGTTTCTTTGACGGTGACGAGGCCGAACCTGGCTGTGTCTTCGATGCTCCCTCCCTCGCTGGATCAGCCTCATCCTTGGACCCAATAGTCAGCTGCTCACCATCCAGCTTGATGTCTAATTCGCTCAGCAAGAGACTCTTCTGATCCAAGACCAGTGGCTTTGGCGGGTATCCGTATTTCACATCAAACTTGGAAACGCCAGTTTTCTCCGTAATTTGCAACAGCAAATCTTCCACCGTTGCTTCTGCGCCGAGGACTATGATCGAAGAGCCTCCAGGGCCCCTTATACGAACGCGCATGTTCAGTGTTCGGGGAGGTTCTAGGTACTGTCTTGCGATGATTCTCGTGCTACGTGGGGTGATTTACAAAGCTCCAAGATCGGAGCGCTGCGTCATAGCTTGAGGCGCACGACAATCCCATACGAAGCTGCAATCGATTAAAAATGTACTCGGGTCCTAGCTAGAGGCAGACATTGCGAAGGAAGTGGAACAAACCAATTGGCTAGATATATAGCGGAAAATGGAAACGCTGGGTGTCTTGGAGCACAAGAGCCTCCCGTTGTCGTACCGCCCAGCGTCCGTAGTACTCCCTCCTTGCGGCGCATCGGCCCGAGCGAGCTTCACGACCCCGCTGACAAGCCTTACCCGTGTACCGCACCAAGAGCTCGAAGCTGCAAATAAACCATCGCAATAGCTGTACCTCGAAAGTCAGGACATAGAGACGAAAATGGCCGCATGCATCTTCTGCAAGATCATCAAGGGGGACATCCCATCCTTCAAGCTTTTCGAGAGTGACAAGGTCTTTGCCTTTCTCGACATCCAACCACTTAGCAAAGGCCATGCTGTATGATGATTTCTACTGATCCAAGCCGCATTGTGTCTGACAGCTTGTACAGCTCGTAATTCCTAAGCACCACGGCGAGAAGCTGGTAGATATTCCTGACGACCAGTTGGCGGAGATCTTGGTAAAAATATCTGCCACCGAGCTTACTTTGTGGCCTTGCTAATATATTTCCATGCAGCCTGTTGTCAAGAAGCTCGTCAAAGCCACAGGGGCAGAGAACTACAATGTCTTGCAAAACAACGGAAGAATTGCACACCAAGAAGTGGATCATGTACGTTGAGAAAAGTCCTATTCTTATCAGGTGCCGAGTAGCTCACAAGGTGTTTTTAGGTTCATTTCCACATGGTAAGACCTCCGAAAGAGACCTTGACTTCATGCATTGACTTATTGATCTAGATTCCCAAGCCTGACCAAGAGCAAGGCCTGACTGTAGGATGGCCTGCACAGAAGACTGATATGGATAAGCTGAAGGAGCTTTTCGCTGAAATCAAGTCCAAGATGTGAAGACCTTGGTAAAGGAGGACAAAGAATGATGAGCATAACGAGATTTAAGACACGCAAAACAAATGGACACTGTTCTAGATCTGATATGTACAAATTCAATTGCTCTTCTACGGTTACATGGGACCAGACGGGAAATCTACCACTACTGGTCGTCAATGACATGCAAATACTTCTTTTCTTCCCTCTTCTCTCGCTCGGTCGCCGGTGGCAGATCATAGTATGACGAACTTCGGTAACCTTGCTATAGCATTGTTAGAATAGAAGGTCAAGTACATGGATTTTGGTGTACATACCAAGTAGTGGAAGGTGAGGTTGCTGAGTTCGGCAGGCTCGATACCAAGGTCCTTGAATGTCTTTGCCTTAGGATCAATGGTCTGATCAATGAACTCTCTCTCGACCTCATCGGCAGTGATCACAGGCCACCACAAAGCCTTGTTCAAGATGTTTGCCGCTGGCTTCAGGATGTTCTTTGGAATATTGATGTGACGACGGTGCTTGATGATTTCTCGGTCAACCAACTCTGCAATCTCAGCTGTGGAATAGTTCTTAGGACCATAAAGCTCGTAGGTCTCAGAGGCGGTATTGTCATCATATAACATTTTTTGCAGAGCCTCACCAACATCAATGGCCTGGTATATTGGTTAGCATTATTATTTAGATGCGCGCTGATTGGCTTACGTGAACAGGCCAGTAACGCTCCTGCATGTGGTTTGAGGTGAAGATATTGGTTACACCAGCAAGCTTATGGAGAAGACGATCCTCAAATCCGAAAAGAGGTGCTGGTCTCACAATAGTGGCCTCTGGGTAAATGCTTCGTACAACCTCTTCTCCACGGCCCTACAAGTACCCAGTCAGTAAAGTCCGGGCTGGCAAACAGCTGCTACAAACCTTCGTACTGAAGAACTCAGAAGGGGAGTTCTTGTTCGCGTTGTAAGAAGAGACATGGATGAAACGGTCGACATCGTACTTTGCAACTGCCTCAGCAATACGCTCAGCACCTTCGACATGGACGTCCTCAAGGTCAAAGTTCCTGGAAACTTGTTAATGAGTATGTCCAGTAGATAGGGATTCTGGGACGTGCTTTGTTGGGTACATGCGACCGACAAGATTGTATACGACATCAGAGTGTCGTACACTCTCCTCAAGTGACTGTGTATTTCTGAGATCATATTCCTGAAAGCCCCGCCTATCAGCGTTATGTCCCTCGTTCTTCGTTTCGTTGATTTCATACCATGAAAATGACTCTTCCCAAATCACCAGCAACCTTCAAGTGTCTCTTGGCCATCTCCTCTCGGAAAGGCACAATAACGGTACATCCTTGCCTCGCTGCATGCTACAGTCAGTCCCAACACGATCTCCCAAGGGTGGCCGCAAAGCATACCCAATCTGTTGACAATGTAGCGCCCAAGAAAGCCAGTTGCACCAAAAACCGTGACGGTGTGTCCTGTCCGGGGATATTAGTCGGTGGTATGCAGGTATCTCGGATTGTTCGTCTCTCACCTCCAAGGGAAGATCTGGAATTGAGTCAGCGAGGAGCTTCCACCACGATATGAGAGCACAAACCTGCCACCTTGTGTTCGGATTATGGGCTTGCCAGTTCTTGTGATGGTGACATCGGAGACATGTCGACGCTGGGGCGCGCGGTCTACGAATCTTGCTTGCGTTCGCAGAGCAGTCCGAAGACCATTGACGCTGGACGGACTGCAAGCCTTCTGCATGATTGCGACCAGTCTCTAAGCTCGAGTGCCCGCACCGGAAGAAATTTTGCGACGGAGCTGTACTGAGCACCAATTGAGTCGCGGAAGCTATATATTATCGTCGAGGACGTCGTTGATGGAGGTATAAAGTGCTCCGCTAAACATGCTGTACAGTACTCGGGATTTGCCAAATGCGCTACTATTAGCCTGCCTGAGAGCTTCACGTTCAGGTACGATTGCCTGCGTAACCCATCACCCAAACACCTTCTACCACATCTTCTCCCAGAAAATTCCATCTCCACTACCTCCAACGAGTTTTTGAACTGGAACACTACCTGCGCAAATCAAATACGGATCTCTGGCTGTAGCCTCAAACCATAGCCATGAACGTCGACACTATACCTGACTTCTTGGGCGAACAGCGAGATGCGGCTCCTGCAGACCTTCAGCACTTCTTTTTATCCTTCGAAGATCTTTGGGAGCGGAAATTATGGCACCAGTTGACTGAATCATTGATCGAATTCTTCAACAACCCAGAGAGTGCTCACCAGCGATTACCATTCTACAAGACCTTCATCCTTACCTTCGCAGACAAGATCAACCAGTTGAAGCTTGTTACCTTAGCCCTCAAAGCTTCCGAGCAATGCAGAGGTATGTTCTACACGCGGGTTGTAGATTTGCAGACTCTAATAAACCTCTAGATAGCCAAGAGCGCCTCTCATTTCTCATCGCCGCTGCAAACAAGGTCAACAACCCGAACTCACAAGATGCCTACGTCTATGCTACCGTTGCTGTAGCTAAGGTTAAATTGGAGTTGAAGGACTTGGACAGTGCTAGGAAAGATTTAGAGAAGTCGGAGAAGATTTTGGATGGGTTCGACTCTGTTGAGACTATTGTGCATGCTGCCTTCTACAAGGTCAACGCGCAATACTATCAGGTTGGTCACGCGCCACAGAGGTCAGCCATAATTACTGATTTGATTGTCTAGGCAAAACTCGACTTTGCAGCATATTACCGAAATGCCCTCCTCTACCTTGCCTGCATAGACCTGAATGACCTCACCCCAGTAGAACGCAAGAGCCGGGCCTATGATCTCAGCATTGCAGCTCTTGTCTCGGACACCATTTACAACTTCGGAGAACTATTACTACATCCCATCTTGGATTCACTTGTCAAGGAGGATGCGTGGTTGCGAGACCTCCTCTTTGCGTTCAACCGTGGCGATTTGGCTGCGTATGATGTTCTTGCAGGGCACATTTCATCCAACCCGCTGCTTTCAGAGCACAGGGATGGGTTAAGACAGAAGATTTACTTGGCCGCCTTGACAGAGACTGTCTTCCGGAGACCACCACATGATCGTGCTATGTCATTCAGAACGATTGCAGAAGAGACTAAGGTCAGGCCAGATGAGATTGAGCATTTGATCATGAAGGCCCTGAGCTTGGGACTGCTACGTGGAAGCATTGACCAAGTGGATGAGATTGCACGTATCAACTGGGTCCAGCCTAAGGTACTGGATATGACTCAAATCGGAGCTTTGAGATCGAGACTACAGGAATGGGACTCGAGTGTAAACAACCTGGGCAACTGGATCGAGTCTAAGGGTCAAGATGTTTGGGCTGCATGAACTGGGCAGGCTGGGCATGGATGTCTTTAGGCTTGGCGTCTGGACTTAAAGGCTCCTGGGAATGGGAATGTATTATAGATCTCTCTCATTGTGACATGAGATATGAGGCGTCTTACTGCATTGAGAGGCATGGCCAATCGTAAATCTGGCTCTAATGAAACGTGCCACAACTTTCAACGTATGCTCCTTAAACAAACCAGGGCAGAACAGTGAGTGAGATGAGTTCCATGCATTGTGTCCAGTTGTTTGCCAACCTATTCTACCTATCTACTCCAAGTGTAAACTGCGAAATTGATTTCAAAGTACACGGATGCAGCATTATTTCAGAAACTTTTAACCATCTCAAGATGCTGAATGTAAAGTGACCTCACATCATATATACAGTGGCCTGATAGCTGAAGTGTGCTCATACCCAGCCAATAGAGGAGGGTACCAGAATCATACCCTCTAATCCACATCATCTGCTGTGGTCTCAACAGGCTTCTCCGCTGCCGCTGCCTTTGCAGTGCCATTGGCTGTGGGGTAGAAGGTTGTCACGCCACCTGGTCCCAACATGCCTGTGCGATCGTAAAATGACCTGGCGCGGACATATGGATCTATTTTCCAATAGTCATTCTTCATCTTCATGGCGATCTCATTCCGTTTCGCCTTGACTGCGGTTTGATCCCCATTGCCTTGAATCCAATCCAGCGTTGCCTTTTCAAATTCTTTGAATATGAGAGCTCGCTCTGCTAGCATCTTGTCCCGGGTCTCGGTGTCTTTCATGAGGTCGTTCTCGCCAGGAATTGGCTCGACATACTTGTAAGTCCAATCCTCATCGCCATCAAGCTCTTTGAGAATGCGTGATTTATCAATGTATACCTCTAGATCTTTCACGTTGTTTGTGAACGTCACCTTAGCAGCAACCACTGGATCAAGCCAGCCTTTGATGATTTTCCATATGCCCTGGAAGACCCATGGAGCCTTATGGACGATTACAACTCCCAAGCTCTCCGGGTAGTTGGCTTCGAAACATTTGATCATGAACTTAACCGGATTGTAATCCTGTCATGGGTCAGCGAAACTATAGATCACTTCCCAGGTATAGACTTACCATATTTGCCAACGAGAATCCTGTCAAGTCGAAGAAAATACACTATAGTTTGCGTCAGTCATGATTCCAAAAGGCTTGGTTAGGAAACTTACAGCTGTGTCAACAGGTGGATTGAGGATCATGCGTGCCGTCTCAATTAAAAATACTGTGTATCTTTCAAGAGACTCTTCGCTCTGTTCTCCTTGCTTGTGCAAGCGAGCTCTCACAATGCACATGGGGCGGCCATGCTTATCCAAGCCATGCAAGAAACTCTTGCCCAAGCGCATTTGCTCGAGAAAGCCGTGTGCATGGTTCTTCCGTGTGGGATCGGTCGCTGTAGTTTCTTCTATAAGAGCTTGCCCCTCACCGTTCTTCATAATGTCATCGTCAACGTGCATCTCCATCGCTCTCCACCTCATGGTCGAAACCATCATGACCAGAGCCTTGTCTACGTCCCATTTTCTAGCGCGGAGGAATCTCAGAAGAAGCGCATCTGGGTGATCATGCTTTACCATGCTCCAGAACGTGGTTCGCAACAGCTCTGGTGACATGCTTGCTATAGCATCGTGAAACTCCTTTGTTTGCCCGTATTTGTCATCAGAGTCGTTTGAACTTGACGGCTCCTCCTTTTCCTTCTTCCTGCGGAAAAGACCCTTCTTCTTCTTCTTATCTTTGCCTGATGAGGCAGTGTCGGATCTTGAAGGTGTATCTGGTGCGCTTCCATTCTCGTTGTCGTCTTGCTCAATGATACCAGCAACCTGAGCAACCGCAACCCAAAACTCCTTTAGTTTTTCCTCTTCCTCCGCCGTCAACGTGCCGGGTCGGCCAGGTAGTGTTTCGCCCGACATTGTATTGCAAAGAAATGGTCCTGGAAAACTGCTTGCTTGGTCCACGATTCTGGAGGTTCGTTTTTGGTGGTTCTCGTCCCTCGCTGGATAGACCAAATATATGACAGCAGTGGTAAGTGCACCACAAAAGAATGCTATTCCCCAACTACTTGAACTACTCGTTAAAATAGTATGCGATCTGGAAAGTTGGCTCTCTGTGCGTGAAGGTTGTGCGATGTCCTCGGACGTATAGGGGCGCGGTTTCGTACTTGGTCCGTAGCTCGAGGTTCTTGAACTGAAGAATGACTTTGGACCGGCAACGGCGGAAGTGAAACTTTGCTTTGACCTGGCGTTCGTTGCAAAACTTCGAGGGCCGGCAGCGTACTTCAACGAGTTGCAGTGGAAATAATTTATAGATCTAAGTGTGGGGGTTGTAAATAAATTCAGCAAAGAATACTTGTCTGACGTATTGAGAGGCCCGATGCGACTGGCTCGCGCAATAGAATGATTGGCCGGGGAGGGGAGGGTCTGTCTCGCAAGAACGGATATCCCCAATCCTTTCATGGAAGATGTCGAGGGGGTCAGGGACTTGGGACGACAGCAGTCGAGGGGCACGAGGACGGTCCAGCAGCAGAAACGGTGACGTGGTCCACAAAAAGAGAGTCGACCGCTGCGTAGCTGATGACCGGCGCCGATAACAAACAGCCAGGGACAGAGACGACGAGCCCAAGAGTGGCTTGGCCCTTGGATTCCTGTGTGCAGTGCCGAGCTCGTATGCAAGATGCAAGATGGGGATGGAAATCACCGAAGCAGGGAGGGATGTTGAACGATGGTCGGCCTCCTAGTCAGGGCTGGATTGACTTTTGGAGATGGTCGCCCGTCAACGCGGGGCTTGCTCGCGTGCGTGTGCGTGAGGGCGGCGCGCCTTCCCTGCAGATCCATGGATGGCATGGATCCGATAAACAAATCGATTCACGAACGACAGTGACATATCCTGCTCGTTTCCCTCCCACACTCTAAAGAAACGTCAACCGCGATGTCTTCGTCTGCCACCCCTCTCGCGATATCATCGGCCCCTCGGTCGGCGTCGCAAACCAGACACCATGCTCCCTCGCGCCCTACCACTCCGCTACGTCCCTCGTCACGCTCATCCCTCCGCTCATCTACCGGCGTCAACCAAGCAAGCCTCCCGTTAGATGTTTTCGAACCCTCCTTTGCAGAATTGTCCGATGGCATGGCCGACCTGGAAGCCAACTTCATGCATCTGCAGCTGATGCACGAGAGCCTGGCACGGTTCAGTGAAAACTTCGGTGCATTCCTGTATGGGCTAAACATGAACGCATTCTGCGTGGACTTCTCAGAGGTAATCCATGGCAGCGAAGGTGCATTGATTTAAGGCTCTAAAAGTGCAATAGGCGCCTATCCCAGACTCCTTCAGAAGGGCAGAAAATGAAAGGGAAAAGTTAGGTATGTGGGAGCAAAAGGTAGCTGGTTGCAATCAATGCCCTATATACTGACGTATTCTAGGGCGGTCCACAAGCTCAGAGAGGTTTCACGGAGAAATTGATGGAGAGACGACTTTTATGTGAGTATTATTTCCGTACTCGATATGCCATTGTAGACTAAACCCTCTCAGGACGACAGACACATCCTTCGTAGATAACCCGCCAACCTCATCTAAAGCAACCCCTAAAAAGTTCACCACACCTGTTCCAGCATCGCGAATAGCAACCTCTGGTGGTCGCGGAGGGGCAGCTGCAGGAAGAGGCGGGGCTGCTCGGGGTGGCCTTCGCGGTACTCGTGGTAGCGGTCTTGCAAGGGCAAGAGGTCGTGGCTTTAAATAATGAGATACCCTTTTGCGTTTTGCCTCGTACGGCGAACAAGCGAGCAAACCTCCGTTGCTCCCAAGTGAATGTGATCCCCCATTGTAATCTGAAAACAACAGAAACCATTCAGGTTGCTAGACTATCGTCGATAAGCCCAGAATTTTCCATTTCCACTTCCACATCTTGCACATTCTCCCTGGCTGCGGCTCGTGGGCCATTATCTGTACGCAGTCCGACTGCTGCTTCGGCCTCCTTCTGAGTATATGGCTCGTCCTTGAGTGCCTTGACTCTACAATTATAATAATGCATGAGTATCATGTGCCAGATCTATGCGCTTGCAGATTTGACCTACCTTCTCTTGTGCGTCTTGCCCTTTCTGTGGGTGACCAAGCTATTCTCTGCTTCAAACCATTTTGCGCATTCGATGCAGTAGAACTGGCCTAGACCCGGAAGATCCTCCGCAGGCTTCAAGCTTTTGAATTGCTCGAGGTGTTTGGGTGAGCGCAGATCAGCATGGACTTGGTCGAGATCTCTGGAGGTGAAGAATTAGTGACGCAGTCCTATCCCCCAGGGTAGCAAGTAGCAAAGACATACCTCAACCGTCTCCGCGTCTTCGTCTTTGTGGATTTCTGAGGGATGCCCATGGTGCTATCGTGCTTGCGCGTTTGCTAGGGATGTTGGTGTTTTCGCTATCAAATTATTATTGCCCGGTCGAAAAATAGTATTTCCAGATCTCGGCCGCTCGTTAGCGTGCCCGCTTTGCCCGCTCCAGGTACGCCCGGTCAAATAGCTGGAAGTCGTCGGTCGAAGACGGTAATTATTCCATCACCGTATTAAAAACTCATTGTTGGGTGACTGTGCTGCTTTCGTGGTTCGGGGATCCAGTTAACACTAGCCATAGATGTGTAGTCTGTTCAAATCAATTCCCAACCCTGGCAGCATTAAGGCTGCTTCGGGTATCTACCATCAATTTCGCCTTGACTATCGTGACTACCTTATACTATCTACCTTCTGTCTACCACGACTGTAGGCTACAGCCAATTAGTCTGTCTGCGTCAGAAATTAAGGCCAGGTGATTCTCAGCAGCTGAGGTCATATGAAAAATCAAGATACTATCCTTTCAACAACTGAATTCAAGTGAGGAACTGTAGGTAGCGCATCACTGCACTTGATGTAGAATTGTCCATGGGTTGTGATCCATGGGTTGTGACACACCCACTGTTGACCCTGGCACTTACTTTACCAACGGTAGTAATAGTTGTGGTCTTCATTACGTGGTCCCGGGCCGAAGGCCTTGTTACATGGTAGTTACACGAGGTTCTGCCTTTGCTCCTACTAAGCCAGCTATCCGGAATCCATCTTGAAATCTACACCCAAGTTCATTCATAGATTCCGCCATAGTTACTGTATATATTCCGATGATATATACCCGTGGTACTAGATTTCTAATCCTCGAAGGTGATTTTAGAAAGGAGCATATACAATATAAACGAAATCCAACACCTCTAGGTCAATAGTGGGCTATACCTATTTCCCTGGTTTTCGTATTAAATAAACATGCACCTAGCCGACTAAAGAGTATATGTTTAATATTTTATAGTAGAATTAATTGTCGTAGTCTTGAAGTTGATATTAAATTCTCTTTCCTAACCTATGGAATAGTCGTACACTATTACTAATCCTAAAGATTTCATCGCATTCTCGTAGGTCACTACTGGGGGGAAGGGGGGG
>PDLM01000010.1:1116419-1135625 GCA_003369665.1 Coleophoma cylindrospora
CAAGGGCAAGTCGCCTGTTCTATCTATTGTTTTCAGTTACTGATGAGATTTCCGTCACGCGACGAAGAGATCGAGAGGGAAGAGGAAGGAGATGTAGTTTTGTACTACTATATGCCTCCCGTTAGCTCCAATAGCCGGTCCGGTTGTCCTCAGTGGATGTTCATCTCTTAAGTTCGTAGCCAGCACCACGTACAGGTAGAATTTCGACATCGGCTGGCCACTCTGCCGGCGGTAGTGGACCTCTGTCCATGGCCGTCAAAACCGACTGAACGGAAATCAACTGAAAATTTGAACGTGGATGGAAGATTGTATAGCCGAGGACCTTGGAAGTGTAGGCCGAGGGTGCGGGAACAGGGAATTGCAAAATTTGCCAACCATGACGCCGGTCGTCGCTGCGATGTCCGGCTGTTCTTGAGCGGAAGTTCGGGCTGGAACTCGTTAGAGCCCACCTTGAAACCGCTTTCATATGGGCAATAGCTCAAGAGACCAGCTATAGGTCTCTCATTACTAACAACCAAGCTCTCCGAGTGAGCCTCTCTATTCCCTCAGCCTCTCCTCTTCCATCCTTAAAAGCGCCCTTTTCCGCACCGCAAGACATCATACCGTTGTCTCTCCCCTCTCCACTCTCTCCACGAAACTCCGCGTTCTGTCGTTGCAGATTCCGATAGTAAATGCCATTGGCCGGCCCGCGCCTTTACATCATTGCTTGTGAGAGAGCTCTACTAATTCGAGCTCTGTGATTGGTTGGCTGGGCAGCGCATTCGCCCGCCCTCGGATAAGAGACCTCGCTGCTCTTCTTCCATTCTTCGCTCCTCTTTTCCTACCATCTTTACAACATCTGTTCTCTTTACACAATGTTGGCATCACGACAATTTCTGCGTGCTGTCCAGCGGCCAGCAATGGCCTCGCTGGGCATCCGCCGCATGGCAACTGTCGGCGACTCTCCCCTCGACAAGAAGGTCAGACAAAACAACCAAGAAGAAGGCAACTTCATCAACTACAAGAAGATGTCCGAGAACTTGGCCATTGTGCGGGAAAGACTGAACAACAAGCCCTTGACCTTTGCGGAGAAGATTCTCTACTCCCATCTTGACGATCCTCAAGGACAAGAGATTGAGCGTGGTGTCTCCTACCTCAAGCTTCGTCCCGACCGGGTAGCTTGTCAAGATGCCACCGCACAAATGGCTATTCTTCAATTCATGTCTGCCGGTATGCCTTCAGTCGCAAATCCCACCACCGTCCACTGTGATCATTTGATTGAGGCACAGGCTGGCGGCCCAAAGGATTTGACCCGAGCTATCGACATCAACAAGGAGGTCTATGACTTCCTCTCCACTTCTTGCGCAAAGTACAACATTGGTTTCTGGAGACCTGGATCAGGTATCATTCACCAAATTCTCCTCGAGAACTATGCCTTCCCCGGAGGTCTCCTGATTGGTACCGATTCTCACACCCCCAACGCCGGTGGCCTTGGAATGTGCGCTATCGGTGTTGGTGGAGCCGATGCTGTTGATGTTATGGCCAATCTTCCTTGGGAGTTGAAGGCACCAAAGGTCATCGGTGTTAAGCTTACTGGTGAGCTGTCTGGCTGGACTTCACCAAAGGGTATGTATCTTCCGTCCATCTCCTGAAGGTTATTTGCTAATCGTTTAAATCAAAGATATCATTCTGAAGGTCGCCGGCATCTTGACCGTCAAGGGAGGAACTGGCGCGATCGTTGAATACCAGTAAGCCATATTCTTCGTCCTCTTGTCTTGAGACCTTACTAACCTTGAGAAGTGGACCCGGTACCGAATCTATCTCTGCTACCGGAATGGCAACCATTTGCAACATGGGGTTAGTTGTTCCTGTCATGGTGTTGTCTTGAGAGTTTGCTAATTTTGAAAAGTGCTGAAATTGGAGCTACGACATCTCTTTTCCCGTTCAACGATAGAATGTACGACTACCTCTCAGCAACCAAGCGTTCTGAGATCGGAGATTTCGCACGCGTGTACGCCAAGGAGCTTCGCGAGGATGAGGGAGCTGAGTACGATCAACTCATTGAGATCAACCTCTCTGAGCTCGAGCCACACATCAACGGTCCCTTCACACCCGATCTTGCCACCCCAATCTCTAAGTTCAGTGAGGCTGTCAAGGCCAATAACTGGCCTGAAGAGCTGAAGGTTGGTCTTATTGGATCTTGCACCAACTCTTCCTACGAAGATATGTCTCGTGCTGCTTCAATTGCCCGTGACGCTCTTGACCACGGCATCAAGGCCAAGGCTTTGTTCACTGTCACTCCAGGTTCTGAGCAGATCCGTGCTACCATTGAGCGTGACGGTCAACTTGCTACTCTTGAGGAGTTTGGCGGCATGGTTCTAGCTAACGCTTGCGGTCCTTGTATTGGTAAGTAGTCTCTTCTTTCATTTTGTCCTATAATTGCTGCATTTGCTAATGACTTATGTCCAGGTCAATGGGATCGAAAGGACGTCAAGAAGGGTGTTGCTAACTCCATCATCTCATCATACAACCGTAACTTCACTGGACGTAACGATGCAAACCCTGCCACCCACTCTTTCGTCACATCTCCAGATCTTGTCGTCGCAATGACCATTGCAGGATCCCTCCACTTCAACCCTCTCACCGATAAGCTAAAGGACAAGGATGGAAACGAGTTCCTCTTGTCCCCTCCAACTGGAGCTGGACTGCCATCAAATGGTTACGACCCAGGACTTGATACTTACCAAGCCCCTCCCGCTGAGCGATCCAACGTCAGCGTAGCAGTCTCCCCAACCAGTGATCGTCTGCAACTTCTTCAGCCATTCGCTGCCTGGGATGGAAAGGATGCTCTTGACATCCCAATTCTTATTAAGACCAAGGGAAAGACCACCACTGATCACATCTCAATGGCTGGTCCTTGGTTGAAGTACCGTGGCCACTTGGACAACATCTCCAACAACATGCTTATCGGTGCCATCAACGCTGAGAACGGCGAGGCCAACAAGGTCAAGAACTTCACCACTGGCGAGTACGATGCTGTCCCAGCCACCGCCAGAGACTACAAGAAGAAGGGCATCCCGTGGGTTGTTGTCGGTGACTGGAACTACGGCGAGGGTTCTTCAAGAGAACACGCCGCTCTCGAGCCAAGACATCTTGGTGGTCTTGCTATCATCACCCGATCATTCGCTCGTATTCACGAGACCAACTTGAAGAAGCAAGGAATGCTTCCTCTGACCTTCATCAACCCAGAGGACTATGACAAGATTAACCCAGAGGACAAGGTAAGCATTTAATTACCAGTATTGAGTAATTTTACTAACCAGGAATGCAGGTCGATCTTATGTGCACAGAGCTTGCTGTTGGCAAGCCAATGACTCTCAGAGTTCACCCAAAGAACGGTGAAGCTTTCGATATCAAGCTTCAACACACCTTCAACGAGCCACAAATTGAGTGGTTCAAGAACGGAAGTGCCCTGAACACCATGGCTAAGGCACATGCTTCATAAAGGGCTGCGGAATGTTGTTGATAGGGATTGGGAGCGGGGCTTGTAAATTTGTATGCGACGGGGAGTTTGTCTTTCGACCACTGGGTTTTGGAACAGTTCATGAATTGAACCTTCTCTTTTTCGTTTGTCAGCCGTGTCGCGAGCATATAATGAACCAACTTTTCACGTTAAATATGTTTGAAGTCATGATCGTGTGACTTTAATAACATCTGCATACCGCGTCGAGGATTTAGTGTGCCAAGAGCAAATGTCAGCCTTGCCTTAGTCCAGCAAGGGTTCTTTGAATCTGATAAGCGAACGATAGGTAATGAAGAGGAGGTTCTGGGAAATCTTCCTTGCTGGTCCATTGCAGCAGCCTTTCCCGTGAGCAGCAGTAGATGGAAGCTCCCCAAACCATCTTTACCTTCTGCCAGACATAGCTTTCTGTTCCTCCAGAGCCCCCGCATCCCTCAAAGCCGCCAAAGATCGTCGCGTCTGGAGAGGACACCTCCCAATATGCCTCCCTCACTTCCCTCCTTTTCAGCAGCACGCGTGCGATCCTATGTCTTTCGGCTGCCGCTGCTGACTCGCTGTGTCGTCCTTATAATCATAATATTCTGGCTGATCTCATTGTTGCCGATGTGGGATATCCAGCAATGGGGAGCCTTGATACCGAAGGAAATAGGCATAACCGCCAGTCAGTCAGTCCGCGCTCTGCAGGTCCAACATATTACTGACCCAATTCCCAATCATAGTGTACAGGACAAACACCTTTCCATTGGTCCATGCCAGCTTCTTGCATGCGCTATTCAACATCGTAGCTTTAACGCCGCTTTTGGAGAGATTTGAAGCAGAATACGGGACTTTGACCACAGTTGCTCTATTCTTTGGTCGTACGTTTTCCAACGTAGTCCGGAGCAGCCGGCTGAATATGCTGATTGTCTTGGCTAACTGGTGAACAGCTCTATCAACGATTCCGGCATTGCTTTATACATTGGTTGAGAGAGGCCTGCTAGGCATGAACACTACGGTCCTCGGTGCTAGGTATGTTCTGCGCGAAACAAGATGATGGTATATCTGCTTACCCAGAGACAGTATTTGGGTTTTCACCCTCCTGGCAATGGAAGCTGTCAAGACTTTCAAGACAAACCCATATTTCATCTTGGGAACAACTCAAATACCCACCTGGATAACACCTCTGGTTTTGGTTTTGTTCACGTCAGTCCTTGTTCCGCACACCAGTTTTCTTGGGCATATTTGCGGACTTGTTGTTGGATACGGTTGTAAGTACATAATAATTGAAGATCGATGACAATGGGCTAATTGAACCACCTTAGGGGGTCTTGGATACCTTAGATTCCTTGCACCTCCAGAAAAGATTCTTCGATGGATCGAGGGCAAGATGAATCTTCTTGGAAGATTACCACATTATGTTTCTGTTGACCAAAAGACATACGGAAGATACGGAGTACTCCCCACTGCATCAGCTTCCATAGGCGCAGACAATGGTGTTGCTATGGGATATGTAGGAAGCACTCAGCGCCTTGGTCCATGATGGAATTGTACATGGGGCGACCGCAGAATCTACGAGTTGTATGATCGTACAGCATTGCACGGAGTTCAAGGGGCGACTGCTCTTTCAGTAGCATAGTATGTTTTAATAGCTGGTGCAGACCGCGTACTATAGTTTCGTGTAAACATTTCAACTGCCGTATTGATCTAAATTATTGTCGATTGTTAGTGTTGTTCGGGGTGATAGGCACCTCTACCGTGCCTCGGATGACGATCAATCGCGTATCAGGGCGACCTCCAAATATTTCTGAGTAACCCGCCAAACGTGTCAACAATCAATGTTGCCCCAATTCACAAATGGCGTTATTATGTAGGATTTGCCTCTGCAGTAGCTTCCACCTGCTAATCAATCCCCAGCTTCCGGTGTGTTGTTGAAGCGGGACCCTCGATTATTGAAGCTACCGCCATACCTGTCCTTCCTCTGCATAGCTGTCGGCATCGCATGGCTGCTATTGCTTCCCCTTAACGACTACTCTCGTCGAACGTACATATCCGAAAATGCCCTGCTACCCGGCCAGGT
Source organism: Coleophoma cylindrospora (assembly GCA_003369665.1). Lineage (NCBI taxonomy): Eukaryota > Fungi > Ascomycota > Leotiomycetes > Helotiales > Dermateaceae > Coleophoma > Coleophoma cylindrospora. The sequence continues at coordinate 1,121,975 of PDLM01000010.1, forward strand.
GCACACATATTTTGCAGGAAGTGACCAGCATGTCTTTCGAGGTTTCAAGCATGAGGTTGATGCTTTGGAGGGGAAGAGCAACACCGAGTAAGCTATCGCGGGCGCTTGCAAAGCCGGATATGTGCTGAGACTTGGTGATGTCTAGGGTGAACGATAAGCTGGAAGAGTTCTTCAAGGCTGCTGGATTGAAGGTTGCTCGACAGAAGTTTGAGTACAAGTCTGCCGGTGAGGTCTACCAAGGCGAGAACATCTACGCCATATTGCATGCGCCTAGGGGCGATGCTACCGAAGCAATTGTACTTGTCGGAGCCTGGAAAAACGTCGAAGAGGAGTTCAATCGCAGTGGTGTGGCACTGGTCCTTACTTTGGCCCGATACTTTAAGCGTAGGTCATCAATACGTGGAAGGGACTTGGAAATTGACCCCGTATAGGTTGGTCATTGTGGTCGAAGGATATAATTTTTCTTGTAACCCCGGATTCTAGAGCCGGGCCACAGGCTTGGGTTGATGCCTACCATGACACGCAATCTTCGCCTGCGATTCAACCGCTTCCTTTAAAGAGTGGTGCACTACAGGGAGCTGTTGTCATTGATTATCCATTCAATCATCGTTTTGAGTCACTTCATATCGTATATGATGGTATCAATGGGCAGCTGCCCAATCTGGATCTCTTCAACACCGTCGTGTCCATTGCCAGCGGCCAAATGGGCATTGGGGTCACGTTGCAGCGAATGTGGAATCATAAAGATGATTATAAGGAGCGATTGCAGACAATGCTCCGCGGGATGCTCAAGCAAGGCTTGGGCCACGCATCTGGACCACATAGTAGCTTCATTCCATATCATGTCGATGCTATCACATTACAGCCATATGGTGAAGGCTGGCAAGATGAGATGGCCATGGGAAGAGTCATCGAAAGCACGTTCCGCAGTCTGAACAATCTGCTCGAACATCTGCATCAGAGTTTCTTCTTCTATTTGCTCATGCATTCAGGGCGGTTTGTCAGTATTGGGACATACCTACCAAGTGCTATGCTTGTGGCTATCAATTTCACCATCATGGCAATCTACCTGTGGGTGAAAAGCGGCACTCCAATCTCTAAGTCTACAAAGGTGGCTTCGACAATGGGGGAAAAGTCTACGCCTCTAGAGCTAGTCAAAGAGGGCGATGCTATCGCCATTTTGCCTGAAGAAATAACTGGTGTCCGAGAACGAGAACTATTCTTGCCATTGGCAGTCGTGGCGGGCACCCAATTTCTAGGCGTGCTGCCTTTGTATATTTTCAACCACACCACACATAGCGTAGGTACCATTCAAACCCCGTATTTCTCGAGTTAACATGTCTGTAGATGCTCTCTATTGTGTTTGGAATCTTTACTATTCTCAACACTGTCCTTCCATACTTCATCTCTAAGTCGATAATTGAATATTTTGGCCCCACGACACAACAGTACCAACTCATCAAGTCGTTCTCCCTCCTCCTACTGGGAATGTTTCTATCATCCCTTGCAACCCTCAACTTCTCGCTTGCCTTCCTTGTGGGCCTTTTCGCTGCACCTCTCACCTATATCCAGCCTCTTCCAGGCCGACCTATTTTAGTTACCGTCTTATCATTGCTCATTAACGTTCTTGCGCCTACGGCAGTCATCCTCGCTGGTGTTTTTGCATGGGAGCTGAATTTGGGAGAAGTGTTGAAGGAAGCTGCGTTTGGATGGGATATCTGGGGAATGAATACCCAAGTGGTTGTTTGGTGCGTATGGTGGCCTGCTTGGTTGGTGGGTAATATTCTGCTCTATGGGAAGGCACGAGATGAAAGCAGTGCTACCAAGGCAGTCAAGTAGTAGTCTGTGTATGGTTGACCATAAGACACCCTTAATTTGTCGAGAACCTGCCTGTTACTCAATAAGATTATCTGCGCCTGCCATTAGAAACTTGACATGGAAGCATATTGAAACAACAAAAGTTCTATAGAATTCAATCAGGCTTGCCAGAGATACATTATAATCAGCCTCACCTTAAGTTGCCACGCCTAGAAATACCGTGACGAGGGTAACGATGATGCAAGTTTAGAGTATAACGTTGGGTATCCTTTGTTTTAAGAAACTAAAGTCTGGACTCTCTACTAGTCGATGTTATAACAATTGACTTACCCGTCTGTTTCCTGAAACATGAAAATTGAATTCACAGCGCAGTGTAGTTATCTGTTTGATGGTCGACTTTATATCCATAGCAATAATAAAGACTAACTTCACTTTGAGTCGTCGCAGCCCTGTGCAGCTTCTAACGACTCTATCGCCCTTTCACGTGGTAAGAATACTCACGTGATAATATAATCGCACACTTCAGTATTTCTTACTACTATTGCTTTCTGCGACATCGCATAATTCCACACACTTTACACTATGCCTAGCCCGTACCTTCTCTGCGGATGTCAGTGATTTCGCATCTAATATCCAGCGAAGTCTATGCGACTAAATTCTTATCTTTCTTAAGAGGAACATCTTACTATGTTATAATAGTCAATACTCTAGTACCTCAGGCTATGTTTGCAGGTAGTCCAAAAGATTCCAGGTAGATAGGTGGCTTACAACTTTGGATATTCTACCACCGAACACCCTGGACATTTCCCAAGTATAAACAACAATAAAGCCTAAAGGAAAGACATATATACATTGCTTAACGACGTTTGAGGGAAAGATACTCTACAGTGCAAAATATAGAATCAAATCTAATTTACATTATAGCGTGTACACCGATCAAACAATCAACAGGTGAAAGGAATACCTCTGAAAATAGGTGAACCTGGTTTGTGAGCCTATCAAAAGGTCTATACCACGCGGGTATTCGTCTAGGGTGAAATCACGTGTACTATACACTACTAGCCACACGTTGGTTTCTAGTCTAGCTTGCTGCGATATCGCATAATATAACCTCTTCTACAGTTCCCACCGAGATTTATGCTATTCCCACACTACCTTTCAACGTGTCGGTCGCGGTTGACGGAAGTGGTATCTCGTTTGGACTCACCAATAGAGTAGCATTTTCAAAACAAAAGAAAAAGTGAAAGGGGAAGGAAGCAAAAGGAAAATTGATGTACGACCTATAAAGATCCACAACACAACCAAAACAAAAAATCACACCGTCGAGTACAGGGTTCGAACCTGTGCGGCCGAAACCATAAGATAACTGAATCTTTAAATTCAAGTCTTACCCATTAAACCACTCTGGCAACTCGACTTCGTTTCAAGTTGTCAAAAGCTGCTTGTCTTGTGCTATATTCGTCGCTACTTCATTCGACTCGCTACGATTTCCTTGCTCTCGTGACCTGGATTCTGGATCCCCTGTTTTGGCCTCGCGACCCGAGATCCAGAATTTCGGACCTGGTAAGTTGATGCCTGGATTCTTGACGCCCAACAACGTACTCTTCATACTCGAAAGCTACGCTGCCGTGTCCTACCTCGCTATCTATAGCAAGATTAGCCAACACTTGACTTCATGGGTCTTGATGTTCCCCGCGTAATATCTCTACTCAAATGCAGTCGAGATCTGATATTCAAATGCTCATAATCTCCAGATTCCTTTTTCTTTTAGTCCTTTGTAATAGCAAAGTGCTCCTATCTCCAACGCCCCCCCCTCATCCTCCCAACAGTTTCCCCTCATATTTTCATCAATCTCCCTTCATATTTCTAACCCTAGCACAGCCGATCTGCCATCAGCAACGTTATTATTAATCTCCATTGATCTCTGCTGACAAACCAACCCTTCCTGCACGTCTCGTAAGGGCCCATCAGACTTCCGGAATGGATAGAAATCTTCGTAATTGACCACTCAAAATCAAGAAGGCCCGGGAAAAACTTATTTTTGCTGCTGAGAGCATGAAAATGCATGAAAGTTTAAGCAATGAGAAAGCCTGACGCTGTTCAGAGGCTATCGCTACGTTAAAGCTAGTATAACCTTCTAGAAAACCTAAGCGTTAGAAAAAAGAAATTGGCTGATATCCACTGGGATTCCAGCCGCAGATTTGTTCTACTTTGTGCTATAGCTGTTGGCCAAGTCAAAGCGGTGGATATAAGTAATAGCAATTGAGCGGACCTGAAAAGCAAAATCAAAGCTGATACGAATAACACTGAGATCAACCATTTTGCTGTTCAGTCCCTTGCTACCAAGTACCAGATCCCCAATTTTACGGCTAGTATATTGTCCTTCCTTTGTAGCAAAGCCTACATAGAAGACGTGGCTATTTCAGAGTAGAGCTACCACCATTAATAATCCCTTAGCGATAGCGAAACCGAAATTCATTTCCTTAGTACCCAGATCAGACATCAGATAAACAAAACAATTAGCCTGTGAAAACTCGTTATCCGTTTTCGCTACCATCATAATTAGAAGCTGCTACCCACTTCCTCGCTATGAAATCACACATAACGATACTTCAATCGCCCTACCGGAAGCTGCTACTAAGCACCCTGGCGATGAATCAACCAGAGTCCTTACTGGCGATGTTTGTGAACTCGCAGCTGACGATGCTCTAGCCATCAAAAAATGAGACCTGTGGTCAGATTTGGTTAGCTGATCATATGATGCCAACGCCCTACTATTTTTTGCCATCTAGATCTCATGGGAATCATGAAACCAAATTGTCTTAAAGTGCCCAAGACACCAACTGGTGCTTGACAACACATTATGGAGCTCAGCGGCGAAGACGTAGGAACTTACTGCATACTGCATTGGCAAGAAGACTAGCTGACAAGGCTTAAGCTGCGGTCCCACTAGCAAGCCACGAGTACCAGACAAATAAAACAGGGTACCAGGCGCTGTCCCCAAACAAAGACTACGATGACGAGTACATTGAGACGACTCAGTCCAAGACATCTTAGTATTACATGACTCACTATAACGACCAAGTCTTATCTTCCAATACTGCCTAGGACAAAATATACACGGGATACGCTCGCACAGATACACAGCGATGCACAGAGGAAACTACTTCTGGCTTTGACGAATTCATAGAAGGGTTGAATCGTGCTCACATTAGAGAGCGGAACTAATTCCAGCGGGTAAAGTACATGGAGTGTAGAGGTGTGGAAGAAGGACTATATCACATAGGCATGTTGGCGGTTTAGCTGCGGAACAAAGGAGTATGAGTATGGCTACTAAGACCAAAAGCCTTCTCAGGTAAGGATCGTGATAAAGGAAGATACCAGGAAGCTCGTTACGGAGTAAGAGTTTCATGATTGCAAAGCTATACAAGTTGTTGAACTCAGTTAGATTCCTCTTGAGTCTCCCTGGTTCCTGCTATTAGCATAGCAGACTGCGACTTCCTGAAGCCTCCTTGCTCCGAAATGTATAGCGCTCCAAGTTGCTAGTTTCCAAAGGGCAAGCATGAAGTTACAAGGAACCCACTTAGATACCTAAGCATTTTCAGGATTGATTCATTGCCAAAGAGTTTCATGCATTACGTGTTATTATGTCTAATATCACGCTTGTGACCATCCTTGAGCCACCAAACCAGTGCTTACACTTCCATGGGCATCCCGACTCTAGTCTGGCCATAAACTAGGTTCAGCCTAATGTCACATGGCCAAATAGCTGCCATCCAAACCAGACGTAATCTGGGCCACATAAATGAAAGTTGAAACGGTATCGAAGGAGATAGGACCTAGGAACTTGAGTCTTCAATTTAAGGTAAAATATAAGTTAGAAGTATATAATCATCGCTATATATTTACGGTACAAACATAATACTATTATAAGCATACATCTCACAATAATAGGTAATGGAGTTTTAACTAAGGAAAACAGTTAAAACATATAGTTCTAGAATATTCTGTAGTCCTAAGCTGGTTAGGCAAACCACCAAATGATACGCAGGAAGATTCATACTAGTCATAACACTATTGAGTATTCTAGATCTAGTATTTGTAGAATCATATATAAAGTAAGCATTTGATATCAGGTTACAATATATAAAGGTTAACTCCCCTAAGCCTTTCTTCATCAAAGTCATAAAAATATAAGAGAATACAGACCAATTAACAATATATAAGCCACTCCTTGAACGGCAAACTAGCAGCTTGAAAATGCTAACACGCGCTTTCTCAGAGGCTCAGCAGTTAGCAGGTTAACGACCTCAACATGCCCGCTCTTAGAGGCCAAGTGTAGTGGCGTTGACCCGTTTCTATCCACTGCCTTTATATCGGCGCTATACTCGAGTAGCTGCTGGACGGCCTCGACATGCCCAGTACGAGAGGCCCAGTGTAGTGGCGTCCACCCGTCTCTATCAACCACCTTTATATGGGCGCCCTGTTCGAGTAAATGCTAGATAACCTTGACGTGCCCGCGCTGAGAGGCCCAGTGTAGTGGCGTCCGCCTGTTTTTATCAACTACCTTTATATCAGCTCCATGCTCGATTAGCTGCTGGACGACCTCGACGTGCCCGTACTGAGAGGCCCAGTATAATGGCGTCCGCCTGTTTTTATCAATTACCTTTATATCAGCGCCATACTCGAGTAGCTGCTGGACGACCTCGACGTGCTCGTGTCGAGAGGCCCAGTATAGTGGCGTCCGCCTATTTCTATCAACTACCTTGATATCAGCGCCCTGCTCGAGCAGCTGCTGGACGACCTTGACGTGCCCGGTCTGAGAAGCTAAGTATAGTGGCGTCCACCCATCTGAAGTAGCTGCTTTTACATCTGCACCCTGATCGAGTAGCTGCTGGGCGACCTCGACGTGACTGTTCTGAGAGGCCAAGTGCAGTGGCGTTGACCCGTTTCTGTCAACTGCCTTTATATCAGCGCTATACTTGAGTAGCTGCTGGACGGCCTCAATGTGCCCGCGCTGAGAGGCCCAGTGTAGTGGCGTCCACCCGTCTCTATCAACTACCTTTATATCGGCGCTATACTCGAGTAGCTGCTGGACAACCTCGACGTACCCGGTCTGAGAGGCCAAATGTAGTGGTGTCTGCCTATCTGAAGTAGCTGCCTTTACATCGGCGCCATGCTGGAGTAGCTGCTGGACGACCTCGACGTGCCTGGTCTGAGAGGCCCATTGAAGTGGCGTTGACCCGAATGTATCAGTTGCATTTATATCAGCGCCCTGCTCGAGCAGTGGCTTGATAACAGTCCGAATCCCAAAGTATGCTGCTAAGTGAAATCCTGTTATTTGCCTCGGGCACGCTTGACTACACTCATGGTATGATGAGAATTCCTTGGTTAGTAGTGCTTGGCTCGATGCTTCTACTTGAGCTTTTCTCTTCAGAAAGTCAACAACGTCGAAGATTAACGTGGAGGCCGCACGAGTATGATGTCCCCAATTCCTCGGAGGCGTAGTTATAAAGCTGGTTCGACTGTAGACGTTCTTTGAACTCTCTATAATTTCGGCAACTTCCCCTTTTGAACTTATCGAATGAGAGGTAAGTAACGCAAGTCTTCGCGATAATTGTCTCAGCATTTGGGAACCAATCTCTATGCGTCCGGTCGAAGTATTCTTGGGTCGTATAATGGACCAACCTGATAATCCTACTCTTCTCATCAATTGTAACCAACCCAGCACATACAGAGATGTCTTCAAGCTGTGGTAGATTTTCTTCATCGAGCTCCGCTTCGCCAATTTCAACTGCAAGCGCGCACTGAAGTTCAGATGTAGAGAGCGGTCTCCGAGAGCACGTAATCCATGATAAAACCTGCTTAGCCAGCTCCTCGGAGTCTGCATCGTAGCCTGTGATCCTCGTCATAGCTTCTCTATAAGCATAATCGTAGGCCTTTATTCCAGTAGGCAGGATTTTCAAGACGTCCTTCACCTTCTTTAGTGTAGTTTTAGTGCTGATAGATTCAAAGTAAAGTTCCGCGAGTAAAAACCTATATAACCATTAAAGACTCGACTTCGCGTTTCAAGGCAGGAACTTAAATTCCATCAACTGCCTTTGCGATTTCAGTTTTAATCTCTTCACAGTGAGTCTCTAGTAACTTCTTTCCAGACTGTGATATCCGGCCATCTAAATACTGCCGTACATCCTTATTGTGGGCACGGATTTCAAGTACTATACATCTATTAAATCTATCAGTGATATCCAGAATAAACCTCGAGGTCGCAAAAAGGTTTGCTCTAGTCTTAGTCTGAAGGCTGAAAATCTTTGTTAAAAGCTTCATCCGGCAGCCATCGGATACTTGGCATTTATCAAGTGCGTCGACAACAATGACAACTCTCGAATATATGCCAGCCACAGACTGAAGTGTTCTCGAAACCTCGTCAAGAGCTGGCCGTGTCCGTTTCACCTTGTGTTGGTTATAAAGCTCTTTCACGGTGATTGGTAAAGACGTCTGGCCATTAGCTAGCTGTTTTAGCAGGCTCGTAAGCAAGTCTTCGAGCTGCTGATCTTGACGCCGGAAGTTACAGTAAATATAAGCAATGCCAATAGCCGGGTCAGTAGAAATCGGGTCGTGAGCTCATCTACTATGGCTGACGTGAGAATTGTCTTCCCAGCCCCAGGAATTCCTGGACAGAACAAAGTCTGTTTGTCCGTGCTTAGCCAGCTTTGAAACTCTTTCGAGTCCAGGAGCCATTGGCCAGTCCCAGCCTGTCGTCGACGGATAGAATCTTGTTGTCGAGTGATGTAATCGATTGGGGTAAGCCAGTCGAGAATAGTTTGACGCTGTGGATCATCTCCAGCTTGATGTAATCCATCAATGCCAACCTTAACATCTATCAGTTGCTGCTTCGTCTCAGTAGAAGCCGTCTCGAAAGTTTGCATCAGCTGAGATAACTGGCTGTCACGTTCGCCAGAACTCTTTTCTACTGCTGCAATCAGCTCCGTGAGCTGCATCTTGTTCTCAATCGAGTACTTTCTGATCTCATAGATGAGTTTTCTATACCAAGTCAGTCTTTAGGTAGTTCTAGAGCATACATAGTAGCACGTACCGGCAATCGTTTGTTAATGCCAGATGTAAAAGGGTCTTCTCACGTTCGATAGCCGAAATAATTGTCTCTATCTCTTTCTCATTAAATGGCCATTTCAAGCTTGTCAGTGTCTTCTCTAGCCCTGTTTTATGCCCGAGCTTCGCCTTGACAAGATTCAAAGCAACCGACAACCGGCCTAAAGGCGCGTCAGCACCTTCAAGGGCCTTGATTGTCTCCGACCATGCCGCTCCTTCCTCAGCATCATCGGCATCATCTTTGAGCTGCCGAAGGATGAACTCGCATGCTCGGATTTCCTCACGGAGGCGCTTCCTCTCTTTTGTAGCACCGCGAACCCCGCTAATATACTTGACAACGACGGCAGACAGTTGGATGATTGCAATGATGCTAGCAGTTGCGCTAAGTGGGTCGGCCATGTTGGTCTGCTCGGGTTAGCTCCGCTTGTTTGGAGTAAGGTTCCGGGCAGCAGCGCAGCCTTACCTACCTCTAAATACAACCGTACAATGAGATAAGGGTTCCTGCTGTGGGAGGTTCGATAGAACTCAACATAAAATCATTGAGTGACATCACTATTTCGTTCTATTGTGTAGACAAGAAGGCATGTGGGGAAACAGAGAAAATAAAAAGGTTGCACTTGCTGGCTTGCAGATAGTCTGAACACAACCCCCAAGGCTGAATTCTGGGCTCGCTAGGCAGACTAATTGGCCGCAAGAATATAAAAGGGAGCGACATGTAGACACTTTTGAAAATACAAGGGCAAGTCTGTTGAAAACGAGAGATCCGACCCCATTAGCTGCATCACACCCGCTCGCTGCTCAAGTACCGTCATCACAAGCACCTTGAATGCGTTCTATAGCAAGATATCCATCTCATCTTGATCCCGCTCGGGCATTCCTATTAGAAGCTTACAGAGAGCCACTGGTAGAGGACATGTAATGCTTCTGGTTCGCCCGAGACCGCATGGCGCCCAGCCGAAGAACTGAGCTCGATGCTTGAGATGGAACAGACCTTAGCTATGCGAGTAGCACTAAGCGACTCGACTTACGAAAGATCATGTCGCGAATCTTGTTAATGCTTCAACTCTACACGATTGGGCGCGATTATCGTTGTACAATACATCGTCATGGAAGCACTGCCCGGTTCAGAGGCCGTGTGCTTATCATCCTACGGCTGAACATTCCTATAGTACCCCATAGTAATGTTGGCATTTGCGACCATCCGAGGAATGCGCTGAGAATCTCACTGGAGGTAGAACTGTGGTGTTTGAAGTCCGCTTGTGGTGAGGTTTTCACTGCGAGCTGCTCAAATGCAGCTGTCGCGCCAATTGCGGACCAAGATTGGATACCATGCAACGTTAAGCGCCAGCCTCATGATGGAGCTGAAGTGTAGGCGCTTTCGATAGGGGAAATTGCAACATCAGCACAATCCGCTTCAAGACTTTCTATGCTATACGGTGATGCGCCCCTCTTTGTGCACAAACAGCTGCCAATTTACCGATATACTGGAGATGATGGAGAGGGCAGCTGCGGCGATGAAGCGACCATTCCGTCGCAGGTCGGAGAAGCCAGCACGTTCCGATATAAGCGACTCCACGCCGGCCACCGCGAGCGCCTCTACAACTACTACATCACCGAGGAAACTCTTCCCTGCTGGTGTCAAGCTACTCTATAATCCAGAGCACAGTGTGGTCGAGTGCGTCCGCTCTCTCTAATCGCAACCATAGGCATACTAGCTGAGACTGACAATTCTGTAGTATCATTCTGGTCCATGGTCTCACCGGAGACCGCGAGAAGACATGGACTGCGAAAAATGCCGCGGCTCCATGGCCTCAGTCTTTACTCCCGTTGAAGGTCCCTAATGCTCGCGTTTTGACGTTTGGATATGATGCATATGTGGCCGACTGGCGAGGCATGGTGTCGACGAACAAGATTGGGAACCACGCAATGAACCTGCTTAATGCCATCGCCACGTATAGGGAAGATGATGAGCCTGTAAGCATTGGCAAATCATATTCCTCTGGGAGTGGTCTAACGATGACAGAACAATCGTCCTATCATCTTTATCTGCCATAGTCTGGGAGGCCTTGTATGTGAGGATGTAAGTTGGCCGACCTGTTAATTCACGCATGGCATCTAGCTAATAATGATAAAGGCACTTTTTGCGGCACGGCAACGACCAGAACCACATCTTCAGAATATCCTTGAATATACATATGGCATTATTTTCCTTGGCACCCCACACCATGGCGCCGGCCTCGCTAAGTGGGCGGAGATACTAGCTAATACACTAGGTCTCCTTAAGCAAACAAATCCGCAGATCCTGGCTGTGCTTGAGAGCGACTCAGAGGTTCTTGCACGGGTTCAAGATGGGTTCCATACTATGATCAGGGCAAGAAATCAAGAGGGGAGGCTTATTGAAATCACCTGCTTCTATGAAGAACTGCCATTGCCGAGTGTTGGTGTGGTAAGTTCTACATACCGCTAATTATTTCTATACTAATATCTAGCTTTAGGTTGTTCCTGCTCACTCTGCCATCCTACCTGGCTATATTCCAATCGGGATACGGAGTAATCACATGGATATGACGAAGTTCGAGTACGCTGATGATCCGGGCTTCACCGCTATTGCTGGAGAGCTTCGTCGGTGGGTTAAGAACTTGAGCGCTTCAAGTAGGGTGGTGGTGCTTGATGATCGTTAGTGTCCCTATGCATATTTTTGTATACTATGTTTGTCAGCCTGGGAGGAGAAAGGTCAAATACTGTAAGGGGGATTGACATACTGTAGGTCAAGAAAGTCTGCTCAGAATCCTATCAGTTGCAACCAATGCGCCATTCAATTCATACGATCGCCAACACGAACCTACCTGCCTCCCTGACACCCGTTTCGACCTTCTCCAGACAATATACAGTTGGGCTGATGAACAAGACGAGCGGCGTATCTTCTGGCTAAATGGTTTTGCTGGCACGGGAAAATCAACTATTGCCCGGACTGTCGCGCGTAAATATTGGAATCAGAAGCGTCTTGGCGCAAGTTTCTTCTTCTCCCGAGGTGGTGGAGATGTAAGCCACGCTGGCTTATTCTTTACAAGTATTGCGGTACAGCTTGCAAATAACATACCGTCTCTTGGACGGTATATTTGCGATGCTATTGCGGAACGTAAAGACGTCGGGAGCCAGTCCCTTCGTGACCAGTGGACTCAACTTGTTCTCAATCCACTTTCAAAGCTAGGCGGTAACGGTTCCGGATCTTCATATCTTCTTATAGTTGATGCTCTCGATGAATGTGAGGATGACAGAAACGTACGAGTGATTCTACAGCTCTTAGCTGAGGCTCAAATACTAAGGACGCGTCTTCGAGTCTTTCTAACAAGTAGACCTGAAATTCCAATCCGACACAGCATGTATGAGATCCCACAAGCTAAACACAAAGACTTTGTTCTCCATAATATATCACCGCCAGTTGTCGACCACGATATAACAGTTTTCTTAGAGTACAAACTTGGGATAATCCAGCAGGAATGGACTCTGGGAGCCGACTGGCCAGGTGAACAGGCTCTGAGACAGCTGGTTCAAAATGCTAGTGGCCTTTTCATCTGGGCCGCAACGGCTTATCGATTTATCAAAGATGGCAAAGAATATGCTGAAAGACGACTAGCCCTTATCCTCCAAAGCGAAACGACCATTACTGCACCAGAACGTCACCTTGACGAGATATACAATACAGTGCTCAAAAATTCTATCAGCCATTACTACGATGAATTTGAAAAGGAGGACAAACTAGTGAGACTTAAGGCAGTTCTTGGAAGTATAGTTATTCTATTTTCCCAACTCTCAACTAGCTCTATAAACAGGCTACTACATGTCAAGTGGGCGAGGCAGTCACTAGATCATCTACACGCTATACTAGATGTTCCAGAGGATGAGGACCACTTACTCCGTCTCCACCACCCTTCATTTCACGATTTCCTCCTCAACAAAGACAGGTGTATTTCAGACTTCTATGTAGAGGAGAGTCTAGCTCATCAGACATTAGCTGACAGCTGTATCCGACTTATGTCAAACTCTCTTAGCCAAGATATCTGCGGACAAAAGGCTCCTGGTACGCTTGCAGCTAAGATAGAGAGTAGTCAAATAGAGCAATGTCTTCCTCCAGAGCTCCAGTATGCATGTCTCTACTGGATTCAACATCTACAAAGGAGTAATACTCAACTGTCTGACCCTGGCTCTGTCTATCAGTTCTTACAATACCATTTTCTTCATTGGCTCGAGGCTCTTAGCTGGATAGGGAAAACTTCAGAAGGGATTCTTGCAATATCATCCTTGGAGGCTCTAATTCTGGTAGGCCTCCTTATAATACCTATAAATTACTAACTAATGTATAAAAGGCTGATGAAAGTCCTGGGCTTTATAAGTTTATCCACGACGCAAAGCGATTCGCTTTATATAACAGATCACTAATTGAACAAGTACCGCTCCAAATATACTCTTCGGCACTTATCTTTGCCCCAGAGATGAGCCTTATTCGGATACAGTTTGAGAGTTGTATTCCATCTTGGATTCAAACAAAACCCAAAGTACAAGCTAATTGGGACGCTACTTTACAGACGCTCGAGGGCCATACCGACGCGGTCATCTCAGTAGCCTTCTCGCCCGACTCGAAGCTGCTGGCGTCGGCCTCAGACGACGAGACGGTCCGGGTCTGGGACGCCGCGACGGGCGCGCTGCAGCAGACGCTCGAGGG